>JASAOD010002001.1:0-225936 GCA_030849845.1 Crithidia brevicula | reverse complement strand
CTAAGAGCGATAGTATGAGCCTGTGAGGGGAATGGGAGGGGGGGGAGGGGAAGAAATGCCAAGAAAGCCTTTGGCAGCGGAAGAGATCCGTTGATCTCGGTCTGCTTGGTGCATTGCTTTAACTACTCTGCTCCCTTCCCCCCTCTCTCTCTCTCTTTTCCCTGGTCCTGGTTGTTTGCCCTCGCTTTTGTTGTTTGTTGTGCTTTTCCAGCTCTTGGTTTCGGCAGCAGACAGCACTCTGGTTTGTGCGCAGTTTACACATTTTTTTGAAGTCTTCATCGCACGTTGTTTTAGCCTTCGCCAGGTGTCACAGGTAAGTTCTCCCTCGACGCCCAAAAGCCAGCCAGAAGCGTTTTACCGTGGCGTTGGTTTGCATCGACCCTGTGCAATGGAGCGCGGTCGGCGCCGGCCTGTTCTACAGTATGGAGGAGAACGTTCGTTGAGACATGATCACGTTGCTGTTGTTGCTGTTTTTCTAGCTCGACGTCCAGCAGGGACCAACATCGCACGCAGTGGGGTTCCGGGCAGCGCGACTTGGCCATTCTCCCAGCCTCACAGACGGAGCGGAGACCAGAGACTGGTATCCGCGTGCGACCCACGTGGAGCAACGCTTGTGCGGAGAGAGCCACGTGTCGCATGAGCGGCTGGTGCAAACCACCGCACAATCCGCATCGTATCAGGGGAGTGAACGAGAACGCGGGCAGTCGTGCTGGACAGCGTCCCCGCTGCCATTTGATATCTGCCCGCTGCGGCAGCAAGCCGCACAGGAGGAGGGCGAGGCCTCGCAGGAAGCCGCCACGAACACGCCACTTGTTCGGTCACAGGCATGCGGAGAGAGGGCTGGCGTTGCCCCACGAGAAGCCGCGTCAGGCGGAGAATCGCTTGCGGATCGCAGAGGAGAAGGCAGAAAAGATCGTAGGGAAAAGGCACAGCATGGAGCTGCAGCTGCCACGGGGAACGTGCCCCCGGCCAGGAGTCCATCGCTACCTTCAAGGCCTCCGTCATCGAGAAGCCACGAGAGCCCACACGACAACACCAGCCGAGAAAGCGAGGGCCAACAAGTGCGGGTTGAAGCGGCGGCCGCCAAGCCGAAGGCGATGGCAAAGACCCCGACACAGGCTTCTTCGTTGGCAGCGGCTCTCCGCCAGATCAATGAGAAGATCAGCGCTGGGGGTTCACGGGGCAGCGGCGCTGCCGCATCCCAGCTATTTTTTTTTTTGCGGAGATCACCTCATTTGGGCATCGGGAGGGCTGAGGTCCACGATGCACGTGCCCAAGTCGACCGGCTCTCGGAGTCGTAAGACAGCATCAGCGCTGCAATGCGTGGCTTGCCCAACGCCTCTGCTCGCGCTCACTCCGGGCACCTTTCCATCAAGCAGGCGGTGGCGGTGTTGGAGAGCCTTGCGGCTCCGTAGGAATAATTGTAGATAATTTGGGTACAGAAAGGTGAAGGGAGAGAAGGTAGAGAGTAAAGTAGCTAGAAGATGATTCGTTTCAAAACAGCATCATTGTTCTATATGTGGTGCAGGAGATAGGAGAACCTTGAAACACTGTTGTGGTTCTGTGNGTTGGAAGCGGCTCTCCGCCAGATCAATGAGAAGATCAGCGCTGGGGGTTCACGGGGCAGCGGCGCTGCCGCATCCCAGCTACTTTGTTTTTTTTTTTTTTGCGGAAATCACCTCATTTGGGCATCGGGAGGGCTGAGGTCCACGATGCACGTGCCCAAGTCGACCGGCTCTCGGAGTCGTAAGACAGCATCAGCGCTCCAATGCCTGGCCTTGCCCAACGCCTCTGCTCGCACTCACTCCGAGCACCTTTCCATCAGCAGGCGGTGGCGGTGTTGGAGAGCCTTGCTGCTCCGTAGGAATAATTGTAGATGATTTGGGTGGAGAAAGGTGAAGGGAGAGAAGGTAGAAAGCAAAGTAGCTAGAAGATGATTCATTTCAAAACAGCATCATTGTTCTATATGTGGTGCAGGAGATAGGAGAACCTTGAAACACTGTTGTGGTTCTGTGTATAGATAATTGACTCATTTTCGTTTTTGGGGTTTTTTTAGGGTTCCTAACGAAGTGGTAAGCTTTTTCTTTACCAGTCCGCCTTCAAAGCGGGGCGGAAAAAGCAAAGAAAATGGCACGATAGTCGAAGGTGTCGTGAGGAGAGAAGAAAGTGGGCGGGGTTTGGGTATTAAAGGGACCTAGCCGGGGGCCGTCTCCACAAGCACAAAAGCATTAACAGCTCGGAGCACATTTTCGTTGAGAAGTTTTGCTTCTTTGTTGTTGTTATTGTTGTGGTTGTTGCTTTTTTATTTTCTTTAAGAGTAGGTGCCACCACGCACAACCCGCGTACGAGAAAACAAAAGTATGCGCAACTGTCAGCGTGAGAACCGGTCTTAATCGTTTTGAAGTGCACCGAAGATCGAGCACGCGCGCGCACACACCCGCAGAGGCCTCTGCCGTCGGCAGCGGGCATCGTCACGCCAGTGAGTCCGGGTGGCATCCAACGCAGGGAGAAAGCAAACGTCAGGGAGAGCAAAGATAAATCGGAAGAAAAGACATATATGCAGAGGGTGAGAGGAGAGAAAAAGAGAAAAAGAGAAAGAAAGAAAGAAACACGAAGCAAACAACACGCGCGTGAGAGTTAATTAAATAGAGAGAAAGAAAAAAGGTATTCCTGTTTGAGACGATTTGCGACGGAGAAGACGCCAGAGCATAGCAAAGAGAAGAAAAAGAAGGAGGCACGCAAACTCGTAGCGACATTCAAAAAAAAAAAAAACCCTTGCAGTCAACAACCGAGCGGCACGTGAAGGCACACACTCACTGCACACGCTAACCTCGGCAGGCACCCAGTCAGAACCATCGGCTCCTGCACCACACTTGTTTGCAAGCACGCGCACCGCCCACTGCAGCACGAAGCAAGGGTGCTGCTTAGCAGTGGCAGAAGAGAGACCTCGCACACGCACAGCGGTGCACGCCGAGGAAACAGCCAACACAAAAGAAGATATATATATAAAGAGAGAAGCGTCGCGCAAAGAAGTAAATTTGGTCGGCGGCGCACCACCACAGAACGCGAAAGGATGCGGCTTTTGTCTCCGCCGTATGCGCGCCGGCATCACGCGTCAACACCGTAGCAGCGAATCAGACATGCAAGAGAACGAGGGCGAGTGAGAGAAGCGAGCGGCTGTAACACAATCACCCGCCACACGCTACGGCTGCGTCACCGCATAGAAGAAGCGTTCCGTTCACTGCATCATGTGCACGCGCTACAGTTGCTACACGTGCCAGCACAGCCCTCGCACCATACATAAACACACACACACACACCGATCGCAGCAGGCAGCGAGGTGGCATCAAACAGCGAGAAACACACACAAAAAAAAAAAATGGGATCACCGTTGAGCCTCACCCTGTCCACCGCACACCTACACAACGAAAGGCTAACAGGCGTCAGACAACATCACCACACGCCCGCAGAGCTCAGCTGGCTCCATCTGCTGCGTGTGCACCACTGCCTCTACACTGTCCCACCGCAGCGCTGCGCTGCACCACAACCTCCGCCGTGTCTTCCGCGCCATCGCACGTCCTCACATTAAAAAGCTGCGGCGGGGCCTCGTAGTACGTCGCAGACCTGTACCCATTTGGCATCGAGGAGGGGGAGCGGGCGCCACCCTTCCCGTTACCCTTCAAGGCTGCCGGCGCGGCGCTCTGCTGGTTGTAGGGGGCGATCAGATCACCCATCGGAACGCCCGGCAGCGCAACACGCACACCTGCCGCCCCATCCAGAAACAGCGGGTTGTCAGTAGCCGTTAAGCGCTGCAGCTGGTCGCCCACCTCCCTGGCAGTGGCGCCATCCATCACCATCAGCACACAGCGTGCAGGCGACAGGCTGCCGCACAGATGCACGCCCGTGATCTGCGGAATGGACACCACAATGAACGCGACAAACAGCAAAGCTGTGGACACGGCCATCAAGGGGATACCGGCCTCCACTCGGACCTTCTTGTAATAGTAGGCGTAATGAGAAGTGTTGGCGACGTAATAATAGTTGCCATTCGTCTTTTCGTAGTTGTAATCTGCCCCCATAAGAGCGACGGATGTCAGTGCGAAGATATCTGCCAGAATCAACATGGACAGCGCAGCAGCACACAGATCCTTGTCGTACTGACGGCGAGCGAGCTCACGCGTCTCATACGGAACCTCCCCCACCTGCCCGCGGTTCATCACGCGCAGGTTCGTGTAGGGGAAGGCATCCGTGTCATCCGCGTCGCCGTACTCCTGCCGCCGGTGACCGTACTTTGCCAGCGCAACCTCGCTGTTGGCCCTATCCTCCAGCCGGTCACGCTCAGCACGAGGCCACGCTCCGGCAAGCACACCGCACAGAATCACAGCGATCAGTGAAAACACGAGAGCAACAATTGCCAATGGGCCAGATATGTTAAAGTTGTCGCTCAGATCACTGCGGTCCGTCAAGCTTCCCTTCCAGTACTGCCACGTTGAGTAGTAGCTTCGGTCATCCGACAGAGGAGATGTTGTGGAGTAGTAGGGCACCACCTCCGCCACGACGTTCAGAATGAGGGCAAGGAAGGCGAGCACGCACACAGCGATGCGCGTGGCCAGCACACGGCGATACTGCGTGGTTGAGGACGTGTAGCCCGGGTGTACCGCAACGTAGTGGCGGCCAGTGAAGTCCGTGACAATCCCATCCCGCTCGGCGCTGAGCGCGGCGTCGGACATGCGTCTCTCAACGAAAAGGCGAGCGGAGGACAACAGGGGTCGGCGTGCGAGGTCTGATGACGAGGAGGCGCCGGCTGTGGTGTTGCACAAGCGAGAGAGAGAGAGAGAAAGAGTGGTTTGGTGTGTTTGTACGTTTGTTTGCGGTGGAGAAGATGCTGGTAAATCACTGCTTCCCTTGCACGCAGGCGAAGAAGAGAGAAGGGGGGTAAAGAATTAGTAAAGAGACGAAGATGTTGAAAGAGAGGGCTCAAACAAGAAAGAGAGAGAGTACTGTTGTTCTGGTGTAGCGTTATCAGTTTTGTGATTACGCTTATTATAATTTTTTTGGTTGGTTCTAAAATCAGGCGCGATAGCGGAAGGCAACGATTGGCAGAGGAGAAACAAACAAAATAGGCTTCATCACATACGGGGTCCGTCGCGTGATGAAGTTCGCAGGGTGAGGATATTTGTATCGTTTTGAGTCCATCACCTCTCTGAATGTGAAGTTGTTGTTGTTGTTTTCGAATCTCTCTTGCAAGGTACAAAGGCGGAAAAGTGTCTGCTTGTGCGACTCGTTTGCACAGACTCCTAAACCAGAAGCACACAATGTAGCGCGCGACGCAGACAACAGCAACGAGCCCCTTTCTTTGTCGTTACCCTGTCACACATCGCCGCTGGGGTGTTGTGGTGCAGTGCTTTGCTATCTGCAGAAAGAAAAAAAAGGAAAAAGGGGGGTTCCTGTACCCTTCACGATGCTGCTGGGATGCCTGTGCCATGGTGAAGATTGAACAGAGTGCGCTGAACGTGTACGGCACTGCTACCCAGCCCACCCCCATTTCAGCTGACTACTCCCTATTATCCATGCAGGGAGGGGGAAGGAGGCAAATTCTTTGAATATGCTCGTTGATACGAGCAGCGTGTGTTTGTTAAGTTTTGGTTGTTGTTTTTATCCTCGTCCGACTATGCGTAAAAGCGGAGAAAGATATTGAAAAAAAAAAAGAGGGCTTTTTAAAAATATTATTTAGGAGCGCAGATGCGCAGCACACCGCAGTCAACCTCCTCTTCACAAACTTCCCCTGTGGCACGGAGAGAGACCCTTGCTACCCCAGATAACATCACCAGGTCATAGAGAGCACAAGAGAGAGAGAGGTGGGGGGAAAGAAAAACAGAAAAAGGAAAAGAAAATGTAATACGTACGCAGGCTCAGAGTCATTCTTCCTGCCGCCGCTTGCCTCGGTGAATCACCTTGTCTAACCGATAGGGCGTCACAGCCGCGGACGTGGACGACGAGGCGGTAGTGGCACCACTCATCACCTCGGTTGTTGTCCTTCCCATGAATGTACTACTTGTTATGGTGGTCCCGAGCGTTGTGCCAGCCTCCTCGCTTTCCAGCAGCAAAGTCATTGGTTGCTGGGGGCGACGGCGCTGCTGCTGCTGCTGCTGCTGCTGCCTCACGGCCGCCTCATCCTCTACCTTGCTCTCAGGTGCTCGACTTCCCGTTCCCGAGGAGATAGCCGCGCGATTGGGCGGACCGCACCGCTGCCGGGCGAACGCGTCCTCTGCGTCCACCGCCCGCACGCTCTCGGCGACTCGCATCAGAAGACAGCGAGCCAGCGCGGCGGGGCGGCGCAGCGGGCGCACGTGCGAGAGTGTGGGGCTCATCGCCATCACCACACCTGCACATTCGCAGATGCTTGCGAGAGCCAGGCAGGTAAAACCAGGGCCGAGAAATGCATCCGCCTCCTCGTGCCGTCGCACGGCGGCGTAGTCGAAGGCGAGCAGTGCTGCCGTCGTGCCACCGCTCACGCTGGCACAGAGAAGGCTGAGCGCCGTGGCGGTGGCGATGCGGTGCAGCGCACGGCGCCGCTTCTGCTCTCGCACTTCGTACGCAACAGGGCCAACCTCGCCGCGATTCTCCACGGCAGTTGGAAGCAGGTGTGGTGCCTGCGACGCACGCTCATAGGTGAGCGTACAATTAGAGTCGCCTGCACTTTCTGCGCTGGACGCCGGCGGGGCAGCTCGACGGGTGCACACCGCACGCCACCACGCGTTGGCCGCCTCCTCCTCCACCCGGGCGGATTCAGCGCGTGACCACGCACTGGGCAGTGAAGAGGCGATGAGAAGCGAAAGGAAACTGAGCACCACCGTGGCCGCTGCAGTGGTGCGTAAGAGCAGCGCGTCCTCGCGGAGCTGGAGAAGGGGGAGCACCTGCCCGTTCATCCACGCCCGTGCCCACAAGTACCAACGTTGCATGCCGTGTGCGGTCTGCGCGTACGGCTTAAGGTGGCCTGCAACGGCAAGAAAGAAGGCAAGGAAGCTGAGGAGCACAATACACAGGTGGCACACACCCACACGCCGCCGTGTCCGCGGTGGGGACGAGTAGATGGGGTGGAGAACAAGATAACAACTGCCATCTCGATCGTTGTAGACGATAGCTGCCTTCTTTGCAGCCTGTAAGGCGCTACTCATCCCTTAAGTTTACTTTTGCGTCACTTTTAATCTACGTGTGTGTGTGTGTGCTAAGAAACTGACGGCCTCATCGAGAGGCCTTGTAAGGGGAAAAGAGTGCGATAAAGTGAATAACAACGACAAAAAGAAGAGTCCGCACAGGAAAACCACAGAAACTGAGAAGCGCACCGACGCGGATGCCAAAAAAAAAAAAAAACCACGATGCTGAAGCAGAAAGTAGCAGCGGCCGTTCTTCTAGTCGAACGAACGCGCGCGCACAGAAGGTTAAGAAAATAATAATAGAATGCAAAGCAGAAGAACGCGTATGTAGGTGAAAATAGAAGGAGAATAGGAGGAAAGCGAGAAAGTGGTTGAAAGCTCAAAGAGATCTTTCTCTCTGTCACGCAGGGGAGCAACAGCAAAACAACGTCGTTTGCGCCATAGCCACGCTTTCACGTATTATTATTTTTTTTCGGTCTCTTTTGGCCTCTCTGCAAGGGCCGAAGATCGTGACGACACGCATGAAAAAGTAAGCATCAGGTCTTCTTGGCTCTTTAGACGGAAAAACATGTGGTCTTTTCTGCTCTCTCTCTCTCTCTCTTTCTTTGAATCTCTGCATCTCAATAATACGATTTTCTTTTCTTTTTTTTCTCCGTTTCTTTCTTTTGCGTTGACGATCATTAATATGTGCACAGGACGGCGTTAAAAAAAAAAAAAAAAAGAACGAGTTAAAAGCAAAAAAAAAGTAGAGAAATGTCTTATCGAAACGAAAGTCCTTCTTCCTTTTACTTTTTTTTCTTTAGAACCACCTCAAACGCTTTCTCCGTTCCTTCAAGACGCACCACGACAGGAGCAGCAAGTGTTGGCGCACACTTCAGAGACAATAAAAGCACACCACAAAAAAAAAAAAAAAAATTGCAAACATAGATTGAGTTCTTTTTTTTTTTTGGAGAGATCAAGTATGTGATTTTGTTTGTTTGCCTCTCTCTCTCTTTTTGTATACGCAGTGCGCAAGACCCTCTACCACGTTAGGCCTCATTGCACCGCTGAGTCAAGACGCTTCTCTCCGCAGCTGCCACGTTGACACCCACGGCATAAGAAGAGGAAGGGGAAAAAAGAAAAGAAACATGGTGGTCCAAGGCCACTCTGCTATTTCCTCTGCGTTTATGCACTGATGAAATTCAGCCGGTACATCTCCCGAATGATACGTGCAACACTAGACAGAAAAAAAAGGTCAAAACTCAAAACAACGTGCACATACACACCGGCAGAGAGAGAAAGGAGTGGTGAACCAACACGAAATGAGAAAGGGGAAAAATGGAGGGGTAGATGGTGACGATGAAGCAAAGAAAAAAAAAGAAAAAAAAGGTTTAAGAGGAAAAAAAAACAATGAAGATCAGAAACAAAAAATAAACTCAGATAAAGTAGCTACCTTTTCCAGCAGCACAGAGAAACACCATCAAGACAGAGGCCTCTGTCAACGAAGCCAAGCGGCATCGTACCGGCTAAAGAATCAGAATAAGGGATGGGTAGGACGAAGGACAAAGGACAGAAGACGCGAATGTGCAACGTCTCAGCGTGTTCTCAATGAAACAAACAGAGAACATTTTAGTGAAGAAACAAAAGAGTAAAGAAACAACGAGAGAAAGAGAGAAAGAGATTGAAAGATAGACGTCGCGTCCACCCATCAGTAAACGAGGTGATGTGCCGCACACTCGCGACGTCAAAAAATGTATCCGGGTTGATTTTTAAAGGGGGGCAGCTCAGCGGTGAGCAGCTGTAGCAAAACAAAAACAAAAAGGCTTGCACGAAATACGGAAAAAAAACATTTATCAAGATTGGTTAAACAAACGTAAATAGCGACGAGACTTAAATTACGAGGACAAACCTGCTAGAAGTTGCAGGGAGCGAAAAAAAAACGGCGAGGAGAGAAGGAACAGAAGAAGAAAAAAAAAGCTTTATAAAGATAAAAATACGCAGGATGAAGTCACACACACATGGACAATCAGCAACTACATCTGGTAGTTTCCATCGAATAGCATTTTGCAGTGTCTTGCTTGAGATGGACTCTACCTCATTTATGACGTGTGCGGTTGGGTAGATGCGGATGAGCCTGCGCTATGAAAAGCATCAGTCACAGCTTGATAATAGCCACCACATAAAGATCGAGACACGGATAAAAAAAAAAAAAACTGTAAATCAAAACGGGGGGCAGAGGGCCACACAGCAAAGCAAACGCACGTTAGCTGGCACCACTCTGTTATAACGCAACAAAATTCGGAAAGGAGGTATACCGACTCCTTTGTCTTGAGGTGGGCATAAAAGTGGCTTTAAACGCGTGGGTCCCAAGTAATAGAAAAGCAGAAGACTAGAGATTAAAATAAAACAAAAAACAAATAATAATGATAAAAGGTGGGAGAACACAAAGTACAAAACAAAGCACAATCGGTGTGGGATTTCGACGATCTTCCTTTTTTCTCCTCAGATCCGAGAAAGGTCAAGCAAGAAAAGAAGCAAAAACACCAAGTCGCCTTGATTGACTAGTAGTTTTGTTTGTTTGTTTGTTTGTTTTCGCCTCTGGTGTTCTGTCGACGGATTTTGATGTTATTCGTTTTTTTTTGTGTGTGTTCCTCTTCAGAAGAAGAAGGAGAAGCCCAACGCGGTAGCGTGCTTCGTCGACGTCAACACAGCAGCCACAGCTCAGAACACAAAAGAAAGACAATCACGAGATGAAATTCGATGACGCGACTACAACAATTAATAGGAACCAGTTAAAAGAGCCTTGTGCTCGTTGAATTCCTCGTTCTTGATGTACGTCTTCTTCCTTTCCTTTTTTCAATACCGCCGACTCCACCGCCTACAATTCCCTCGATGGTGTGCTCTTTTGGCTTTTATTTCTTTCTTTTCTAAAGGGACTTTCCTTTTCCCCCCTTACCGTTTACATTGAAGAGCTGCGGCGGAGGCTCGTAGTAGGCCCCCGATGTGTATTCCGACTGTTGCTGCTGCTGCTGCTGCTGCTGCTGCTGGAGAGCGTTGGGTGGCAGGGACTCGATGGGCGGACCAGGGAGGGCCATGGGGATCCCCTGCGCAACGGCCATCCCGTTGTTCAAATTATGCTCCTGTGGTGGGTAGTAAGGGTTGGTCATGGGCTGCGCCTGTGCCTGCGCCGCTGGGGGCGGTGGCGGTGGTGCAGACGATGCGTGACGCTGCGCGGCAGATGGCTGATGCTCCTGTGCGTAGGCGCTGTAGCCGCTCGGCTGCCCGCCGTGCTTCTTCGGCTTCTTCTCAGAGAGGCGACTGTCTCTTCCGCTGCTGCTGCCGACGTGCGTTGCGCCGGCGCGCACGGCGGCCCGCGAGTGCGGCCGCGACGCGTCATCGTCGGCGTCCCTCTCCACGCTGTCCAGCACCATCAAGTCGGCACGCCGCAGCGGCGGCGCGTTGCACAGGTACAGCGCCGACGCCGGTGGGATGGCGATGAGCACAAAGGCAATGAGGGCGAGAATCAACGTCACAATGAAGAGGGCCAGCCCCTCCCGGTACTTGGGGCTGTCCTCCGTCTGAATGTGGTTTGAGTAGTAGGTGGCCATCACGATCAAGGTGATCAGCGCACACGCGGCCGCCGCGACCAGCATCGAGAATGTGGCGATGCCCATATTGCGATCCACCCGTCGACGCCTTTGCTCGGCCTCCTCGAAGGGCACGTAGGCAACGCGGTCGTTTGCGATGCGTTCGTTCTCGTACGGGAACGAGACGTCGCTGTCTTGGCTGCCACCCCGCTCCACACCGTAGCGGGCCTGCAGCTGCTCATTCGCCACCTCCTCGTCGAAGCGGACGCGCTCGTCCCTGCTCCAGGCGCCGGCGTACACCGCAGCGAGAATGAACGCGACAAGGCTGAAGATTGCCGTGAGGATCGCGAACACCTTGGCGGCGCCGCCGTCCTCATTATCCTCTGCCTCGTCCAGCTCCCCTGTTTTCTTGTTATACTCTTTCACCTGCCAAACGGAGTACGTCGTCCGTGTTCGCTTTGGGCGGCCCTCCTGGCCGAAGGGAACGATCTGGCCAATGACGGCGAACAGAAGGGCGAGAAAGGCAAGAAGGCAGACGATGATCCGAGAGGCCAGCACGCATCGCCGCGTGCGCTTGGGAGAGGAATAAAGCGGGTGAATGGCCACATAGGCGTACCCAGCGTCGTCGCGGACAAGACCGTCGACCTCGCCGCGCCGCACCTTACTGGGTGGGCTCGAATGGGAAGCCATAGCGAAAGGTTGGGCTTTCTTTCTTTTTAAAAAAAAATTAAGTCTCTCTGTGACGCCGGAAAAACAAAAAGAGTAGTGAATATAATAATATTAAATAAAAAATGATCTACGGTGACGCACACTTTAAAAACTGCTTCCAACGCCAAGCAGGAGAGAGCTCAAAATTAAAACTTTAAGCAGAAAGCAAAACAAACAGAAAGGAGATGATACCTTTTACTTAAAAGGTTTTCTATTTGTTGTTGTTTGGTTTTTAAATTCTTGCGATAGGCGTTTGAGGTCCAGCAGCAGGAAAATAAAAAGTATATAATAATATTAAAAATATGAGTATATATATATATATATATTTATGGCCTGGGCACAGGGAGTTACTGAATGGGTTCGAGCACCGAGATGTTCAAACCCGCAGAAGCGACAGAAAGATAAGTTGTAATGCGTAGGAGGAGGGGCCAAGCGATGGAGGGACAGAAAATGAGGAGAGCAATGAGTTCTGGTTGTGATGATGCACCCTTTTTCTGTTTGCTTGTTTTCTCGAGACAAATGGGAGAACATAGCACCAGCAACAGAGCACCGAAAAGAAAGCAAACGGAGCGTGCAAGATATAGTCTGTTCTCACAGGTCACTTAAGATTTGATTGGCATTGAAGAAAAAAAAAAAACATTGCCACTCCATTTAATCCGCCTTGTGTGCATCATTGGTGTTGCACGTTGGTACGTGGTTCATCTCTTTCTCTCCGTGAAGCTTATAGATCGAAACTATGCTCATTTTTTTAATATGTTTTTTTTGTTGTTGTTTGTTTTGATTGGCATGAGCCATTGCGCGTCTCCAGATGACTCCTGTCGTTTAAGCGTGCTAACATGTCTGTTTCCTGATTTCAATTACAAGAAACACAAACTTAAAGTGATAAGAGTGATAAGAGAAGAGTGACACAGAGAGAGAGAGAGGTCAGACAAGCAGTTTTCCTTCATTAAGTTGATGTCTACCTTTGCGCGCAAGTGCGCATATGTGTGCGTGTGCGCCTGGGAAGCGGTTCTCAAAGGGAAAAAACAAAAACCCAAAAGATCAAAACAAAAGAAAAGAAAATAAACAGAGCGGCCACAAAAGCAACAACGCAACGCGCCACGCCCTCCCTCGCTCTTTTCTTTCTCGGCTGTCTTCCACACCGCGTTGCTTGCGGAGATGCACATAACGACAAACAGACAGAGAGAGAACACAAAAAGACAACTATCACTCAAAACAAAACAAAAAAAGGGATGCTCACATTACAGGCCTGCCAGCTCGTTGTACTCACCCATGGCTGCTGCTTGTTGCGCCAGCTGAATTTTTTTTTTTAACAATACAGAAATATAGAGAGAGACGTATATATTACTTGTGTGCATGTGTGTGCGTGTGTGTGTGTTTGTCTACTAGAACAAAAGGGGTAGAGACTCCTTCGTGGCTGATGGAGGGCCGTACAAACTCTCACAGCGCCGTTCAAAGCTGCGCGTCATGAGGGTCACCACGTTAGACATGATCATGTGGCTGTGCAGCGGGTTCTTAAACTCAAAGGACACGGAAAAGACAACCTCCACCGTATTCGGCTTCCCAGGTACTGGACAGAACTCCCACTCACACAGAAGATGCTTCAAAATGGATCGCTTCGCTGCTGCCCCCGCTGTCGACGCCGCCTTCTTGAACAGTGCCACCACAAAGCTGTCGTGCTGGGCAGCCTTCGGGGCGGCACGCAGCGCCTGCGAGGAGGAAGAGCCCTTCATTGCCGCCGTCGCAGCAGCCGTGGCATCTGCGTCTTCGTCGTCGTAGAGGGCGGCCACGATCTTGGTGCCTGGGTAGAGGGTCACACGAGAGGTGTACTGCTCCTTCAAGAAGGAAAAGCCAATGGTGAGCGTCGCGGTCATCTCAATCGCGTCGACAAGATCCTCCTCCTCCGCTGCGGCTGCGGCTGCGCTTGTGCCACGATGAACGTCTCTGGAAGAGCACGAAGCGCTGGAGACTGTAGCAGCCGACACGGAGGATCCCGCGGCTGTCCCGTACACGGGCGAGCTGTTACCCGGCAGCAGGCGGCGTCCACGCGGCACCCGCACACGGCGCGTCGTGTGCACCTCCGATCCAGCGCACCACGGCAGGAAGTCGGTGTAGTGTTCCACGTCTGCCACGACCTGGTAAAACTCCTCGGGCGACCACCCAATGGTGCAGTGCTCCTTGTACACTTGTGAGTGCTGTCGTGCATGCGTGGTGGTGTTGCCTTTGTGGTCGCGGTGAGCGGAGGTTGGTGCGGCGCCGCGCGGCCCGCCGGCTGCCCCGATCCGTTGGGCAGATGACGCTGACGTGATGCCATTCGCTTGCGGATGTTGACTACGCATTGCCTTCTTATTGTCCTCCCTCTGGGCGGCCGCGATAGCAGCCTGTGCCTTGGCAACAGTTGCATGTGTCGATGTGGCCGCAGATGCGTGCTGGACGGTGGTGGCTGCTGCTGCTGCTGCTGCTGCTGCTCCAACACCCCCCTGTGCCATGTCAGAGGGAGACCCAGCTGGGTGCTGCGACGTCAGCGATGAGGTGGCCCCCACCGAGGCGTTTAACGCTGGTGCACTTGTCGTTGCCGTGGCGTTGGTCGGACAGCTCGCGTGTCGACGCACCAGACGGGAGAGATCCATGGGCGAGGGAGGGACGGGAGAGGGAGTGGCGGCGGCATCGGCAACGACATCAGATCCGCTTGCACGGCTCGGCTTCGGCGTACTACTACTGCTGCGGCTGCTGTCCCTCTCCTTGGTAGCACCACTCGCAGCGGCCGCTACACTTGGCGCCGTGTTCACGTTCACGTAGCGGCGAAGGTGATTCGTGCGATTGAGTGAGCCGAAGGGCTGCGCATCAGAGGCGGAGGGCGGTGCCGGTGGGCGCAGTGTATCTAGCGGGGAGAAGGCCTTGGTGGGCTCGCTGGGGGACGTCAGGTGGCGCAGAAAATCTTTTCCTGGGGTGCCGGGAGGGAAGAAGGGGCGGCGCGACGACAAGACAGCGGCGTGGGAGAGCCTGGGATTGGCGACCGGCAGGAGCAGCACCGAGGCGCAACAACACATGGGACTTCGTTGGCCACTGCGGCGTAGCATTGTACGTCACCACGCGGGCTGGAAGGCTATGGTCAATTATGAAGTACTTCAAAGAGGAAAGGAGAGAGAGAGAGAGAGACTGAGCAACAAGACAAAGGCTACAACCCTATTCTATTGGCGCACTTGTGATTGTGTGTGTGTGTGTTTGTGTTTGGGTGTCGTCCTCGCCGAGCAGCCTGCAAAAGGCAAACAGCTACTTACTCGACCAATTACACAAGTACAGCGAGTGCACAACACAGCTTTTCCCTTTTTTATCCTCTTCAGATGATCTTGCGAAATAACAATCGTGGAGAACGACAAAACAAAATGAAACAGAAGAAAAATAAACAAACTCGATGATTAGTTAACGCCGCTGATTAGGTTAGTGGCGACACAGTTCCACACTCCACTTAAAAAAAAAAAAGGCAGATATGAGCTAAGCCGAAAGGACAGTAGAAATCAAAAAAAACAAGAAACGTGCAAACGTTGTATGTGCGGTGAGCAATCCCCCGCCAGAGTGGAAAAGACGATAACACAACGCCGAGGAAGCTAATCGAGTGTGATGTATATCAGAATAATAATAGAAATGGAGAAACATACAAAAGATAATGATTGATATCATATTTTTTGACACAGTACGCGTTCAGTTTGAAAGAAAGATAAGGGAGTACGGGAAACGGGGAGGAAGAAAAAAAAGAAGAATAAGAATCGAAAGGAAGGTAGAGCTCGCATACATCACCACATTTCTATAGGAAGGCGTGTGGACTCAAAGATAACTGTAGATCATCTGAACCCTCTGCTCCTCTCGCTCTCTCTCTCCCTCTCTCTCTATTGGCGTTGCCCCGAGTGTTGGCCATTCTTCGGGACGGCAACGTTCTCGATGTACGAACACGATAGAGGGAGAGCAAGAGAGAGAGAGATGGAAAAAGAGAAAACGCACAGATCTCGCCCTCTCAACCATCGCGGCAGGTGATCAAATCGCCGATGCGCCACCTCCATAGTCAGGATAGCACAAGGCACAAACGTTCCTCACAAACTCCCATAGGTTGGCCAAGAGAATGGCGCGGGCTTATTGGGAAAGAAGGCGACGTCAGCAAGAAAAAAAAATCGTGAATACGCGCTCGTCGAGAATTTGAAGAGTAAATTAGTTCACGCTTATGAATGCTTTTTTGTTGTTGTTGTTCTTTTCGGATGCCTAGTTGGTTCAGGATTCCGTTTACATCTGTGTCAACAGCTGATTTCAGGTTTTACCACGACTGTTGTCGTTGGTGCTATAACACCCTTTAAAAAAAGCGTTTAAAAAAAACGCCGAAAGGAGCCTGAAGATGAATATAGAAAGAAAGAAAGAAAACTTGATTCCAACGCGCATTTGACATCAGCATATGTTCTCTTCAAAGAGCGCTTCATTCTCTCCGCAAAAGCCTCATTACCTGAGAAAAAAAAAAACTTACAATAAGGAGCCCATACTGTTGCGTACCGTTGTGCCCCTTCTCTCCTCAAACGCACTGTGAAGTAAACGAGAGCGGCATCAACAGGCGACGCATCGAGTATCTAACATACATAAACCATCTCCTCGCTTTCTCCCGGCAAATGCACATAAATACACACCTAAGGAAGATAAGGAGTGAACAAAGAAAGAATAAAGAATAAAAAGAGATTCTTGTATACATAAGCGTACGTACCTTGACACCTCATGAAGTCTGCCTTGTTTAAAATAATTACTTTCAAGTCGCGTAGAGTACATTCCATAGCGGAGCTACTTTGCAAGAAATCGCCAAAAAGCAGAAGAAGGGAAACATCAGAAGAGGAGAGGAGAAAAAAAAAACATTTGTGCCTCGGAAAACCACGAAAATGAGTCGGATCATGGGGAAGGATGCTCCTCGCTCCCCGTAACCACTCACAAACGAAAATACGCGTTGAGTGTTTCGTCCTTGGAAAAGAGAGAGAGAGGGAGAGAAAAAAAAAAGCTTCCAGCCAGGTACGAAAAGAGGAAAAAGGGAGGAGATAAACATCATTGAGTAAATGTGTAATGTCACCCGCGGGTTGAATTCGCTGACACCGTCATTCGCAGCTGCTGCAGCTCCTCCGCCTCCAGACTGTGCAGCACCATCTCCCGCTGCTGCGATTGAAATCGCTGAAACTGTACCTCGTCATGACGCTCCGCCGCTTGCATCTGACGGTGCAGCTGCGCGCGCCTCTCCTCCTCCTGCACCTCCACTCGCATCGCTGTCGCTGCTAAGAGATCCGCCTGTGCTTGATCGGCGCGTCGGACGGCAAAGGTTTTGCGCTCCTGGCGCTCGTGCTGGGCGTGCTCCCAGTTGGTCTCCTGTGTCTTCTCACGTGCCTCAAGAATACGTCTCGGGTACTCCTCGCGTTGCCTTTGCGTGCTTTCGCGGTTGAATCGGCGCTGCGCTTCGTCAAGCTCCGCTTTCCACGCACGGCGGTGGGTGGCCTCGGCGGCGTTGATCGGGGCAGTGTTGGGTGACGGAAACTCCTGCGTCCACAGTTTGAGCTCGTTGAAGAAGTTCGTCGAGGTCGGGCCCACCAGCTGCGATGGCGTGACGGGTCGCACATCGATGGCGTCCCTTTCCACCCGCGTCGTCGCCGCTAGGGCTGCGTGCGGTGGCGGCGTTGGCGCTGCAGCAGCAGCAGTAGGCGTTGTCTTGGCCACCCTATCCGTCGTTGGCGGGGACGCTGCTCTGCTTGGTGCTGTCTTGCCCAGCCGTCCGCTGTGCCCACCGGCACTGCTCACCCTGCTACTGCCGCTCCGGGTGGTCTGGGATGGACTGGCACGACCTCTGCGGCTGCGCGGACGTGTCAACACACGCTTCCGCAACACTTGCTGCCGTGCTGTCGTCTCGGCGGCCTCCTCCGTTGCGTACTGCGCGTACAGCTCCCGCTCCTGTGCACGCCGCGAGCGATTCCACAAGGCAATCGCGCACTTCTCCGCGTCGTCGTCGTCGTGCTGCTGCCTCTCCCGACTGCGGGAGATGCGCGGACGCCCCGACATCCACGCCGAGTTGAAGTCTTCCCCCTCCACGCGGCGCTCCTCCAGCTGCCGCGCGATGCTCTGTCGATGCTTCTCGGCGGCTTCCTGCCGGCGTGCCTCTTCATTGATCTGGCGCTGCTGCACGGCTACCCGGTGCAGCTGACAGGCACGCAGGTGGTCCTTTGCCAAACGCTGCGGGTCCAGGTCGTCCAGGACGCTGTTTACGCCGCCGTCGCCACTGCCTCGCGCGGCGGGCGCGGTGTAGCCTCTCGGGGCGGACGGGTCCGGGTAGGTGAAGCGGAAGTATGAGTCCGGCAAATCAACCGGCTCCCCTTTCAGCTTGCGTGCGCGGTGACACAGAACGCGTGTGTCGTAGTCCTTCCTCGACTGCGCTTGGGCCGCCGCCGTCGCCACCCGCTCCACCTCAAGAGCGCGGAGGCGACGGCGCTCCAGCAATAGCTGCGCGTCCCTGTCCCACAGCTGTGGGAGGCCGTCAAAGCCCTGAGGTCCGGGATCCGTCATGGCAAGTGCATCGCTGTTGAAGGCGGTGCCCTTGCCTTTCTTCGCTACTGTGTGCGACAGCCGTGCGTACGAAGAGGTGGCAAGGCGGCGCTCCTTCCACGCGCGGTAGTCCTCCTCGCGCTGCTCCCAGGCGCTGGACCCGCCAAGGTGAGCGAGAAGCGGTGAGTTGACCTGGAGAGGAGTCTGCTGCGGATGCGGCGGTCGACGCGCAGAGGCAGCGGTGCCGCGCACGCTACGCCGGGTGCCATCGCCTCCTGAAGTCCGGGTCCCACTGTAGGTCTCGTGCGTTGCAGCGGCTGCTCCGGCGCCCGTTAGGAGTGTCGTCACTGCAGCAGGTGCGGGCTTCGCTGCGTAGAGGCCCACCGTTCCCACGCCAAACGTCATGTCCTCTTCCCTGTGGAAGAAGAAGTTGGCGCAGCTCACGTCAGCGCTCTTGGCAGAGTGCCTCGAAGTGGCGTGTGATGGTGGGCGTCCCGCTTGCTTGGTGGAGTGCCGAGCCCGCTGCGAAGGGCGATGCGGTTTCCTTGGCGACGCCACAGTAGCAGCAACCACGGGCGTGGCATCGTTCATTTTCACGGTGTCGACGCCTACCACGTTCGCCTCGGCTACTGGAGGGGACGCTGACAGGGAGGTGGACTTCGACGGGGCGAGCGTCGCGGCGGGCTGTGCAACGACAGAGCTGGGAGACGGCGAAGCATCGGTGGGGTGGGCCTCAGCGCGCTTTGTATCGGTGAGGTGTGCGAGATCTGCTGGCGCGGAGAGGAGCGGAGAGGCTGACGGTGGGACTGGGGCCGCGGAGAGGGCAGATTCTGGTGTTCGCGCATCGTCAGGAAAGGCGCTGTGGATGGCGGTTAAGCGCGGGTGTTCCCCCTCCGCAGGGACTGTGGTGGTTTCCTCACGTTGTGGGACTAGGGCTGTTGGGGAGGTGGGTGTTTCCGTTGTCTCGGCAGAGGTGAGGGCTCGTGGGGAGTGCGAGGCCGCTGCCCCTGCCTCGTCATCTCGCTGGTTCAGTCCGCGACCACTCATGCTAGACAAATATATGTATATATGTGCAAAGCTGCGTCTGAGTCAAATCAGCAAGGGCGCTTAATGTGAGTCAGGAGAGTGAAAGTCTTAACGTGTGATTTCCCCCTGTTTTTCATCGAGGGCAGAACGTAAGACAGTTAAAAGGGAAGAGGTTGAACGGAAGTACGATGGAGGGAGAGAGAAAGGAAGAAGGCAGCAGAACACGGCTCTCTGTGTGCGAGCATCCACTTACGAAATACTTATCTTGATACAATGCTTTCCCGCGAGGCTTTAACGTGAAGAGCTATACCTTAAGCAGATGCACATAGATGTTTTCCAGCTGTAAAGGCAATTGCTTTATGAACTGAGACACTTGAAAAATCAACATTTTAGCTTTTCAAAAACGATCTTGAGAGCTTTTTGGTTTTTCTTTTTTTTTCTTTTTTGCTGTGCGGCAACTTTGTCTTAATGTATGCTGCTTCACCACAATGCAGTAGCTCGCGCGCGAAAGGCCTCACCTCCCTGTGAAGTGGAATTCAACACAACGATGGCAGAAGAGGGCCCTACTTTATACACTCGGTTCTTGCTTTCTCTCTCTTTCCTTCATGCGTGTTCTTTTCTTTTCTATTATTATTATTTTTTTCTGGTAATCTACTGAGGTCAACAAAGGTCTTGAAAATAGACAAATATATATATATCGTTTGCTGAGGTAGTCTCGCCCCCGCTCTTCACCTCCTCAAACCCGCGCGCCGCCCCTGTCGCTGCTCCTTCTGCGTCCTCAGCCCGTGAAGCAGACTGGTGGGACGCCGTCCTCGCACCTCCCCCACCTCGGCCACCTCACGACCTTGTAACAGCGGAACAGACGCAGCCTTGGGGGTGGAGGGCATAGTCAAGGGTGCGCCAGCAGCCGCCGCTCGGTAGGTCTGCTGTGAAGAACGCAGCTGTGGGAGGAACGGCGGCACCGCCGTTGCCCTTTGGGCTCGCCCCTCTGACGCCAGCGGCGCGGAGGAGGGCGAAGAGACGCGTGGCGTGACAATGTCAGTTTGTAAAGAACGCACCGGACGCGGAAAGTTACGAAGGTGAGGCTGGGGATGACCGGGCTGGCCCAGGTTTGGCAGTGCCATCCCGGCTGTCGCGTCCGCTTGCTGATGCGGCCACGGCACTGCCCCGTGCGCAGGTCCTGCTGGACGCATCCGCGGTTCAGCCTCGTACGTTGGGGCAACCGGCGCGGGTGACGGTGAGTGCGTGGGGATGTGTCCTGGACGCCCGCCTAAGGCCGGCGCGGGCGAGCGGGAGCGCGGCGACAACGAGGGCAACGACTGCGCGGCCGTCATCCGCTGGGTTTCGATGATCGTGTGCGCTGTGCGGTACGCACGTGCGCCGTGGGTGGTTGCCGTGTGGGAGAGCGGCGCCCCCGCTTGGCCGGGCCCTCGTGACGGCGTGGAAAGGACGGGCCGATAGGGTGAGGGAGGCTCTGGAATAACCTCCTCGACCAGCGGCGTCCCTGGCGTTGCGGTCGCGTGCCCAGCCCGCGCTTTTGCCTGTTGCTCCGCGTAGCGCGGGTTCGTCAGGTAGGGCTGCGGTGCACTGTAGCACTGCGGCGGACTCGCTTGAGGCTGCGGTGCTGTTGCGGGGATGTTTGTGGCTGCCTGGGCCCTCTGAAAGACGTCAAGAGCGGCACGGGTGAGGCGGGGGGGCCTTGTGTCCTGCCCGAGGGCACCGCCTTGATGGTTGTAATCGGCATTCACATCTGTCGCCGGCATCTCTACACACGACGCCCCTGAGAGCTCTCGCTTATCCCGCTGCTTCTGCTGCTGCACTGTCTGCACGTACTGTCGCCGGCGCAAGCCGTGGAAAGGGACGTTGCGGACCCCTCGAGCACCCCAGGAGGCGGGCACGAAGGTGCGTGCCTGCAAAAGCGAAGGCGCATTAGCAGAGCTGCCCTCCACCATGTCACGCCGCAGAAGCCCACTTCGATCGCCATTTGCGCTGGAGTTATTCCTATTGCTGTTGCGGTCACTGGTTGCGACCTCGACGAGATCGACAGCGCTAAGCGGCGGAACCAAAAACGGGGACGCCTGCTGGGTGTGCAGCTGCGCCTGTGCGCCGCGAAGGTTAGAGGGCGTGTTCGATGTCAGCGGGGACGGGGAAGGGCGTGAGGGTAGTGGGCTTGCGTGGTGCAGCGAGCGCTGATAGGCACCGTAGTAATTCGTCAAGCCACCCGGCAGCGACCCAATTGAGGTGGACGCGACGGCGGAGTGACTCGACGCACTGCGCAAAGGCTGCCCCGCCACGGCTGCGCCACAGCGCTGGACCTCTTCCGTGGCTACTGCAACAGCAACAGCGGTGGTGGGGTGCGAAAGATGTGGGGCGGGAGGAGTGGCAGGGATGGGAGAGGACTTGTGACGGAGGCCGGCTGTTGCGTATGGAGCGTCGCGCTCTGTCGCAGCTGCCGTCACCGCGTCAGAAGAACGCGATTGTGCTCCACTCGGTCGCGGTGATTGCCGCTGCTGCTGCTGATGATGATGGGGCTCGTTGAGAGCGTCATTCTCCGTTCCGTCGTCCCTATTGAGCGGCGGCTCCGCAGGGAAGAGAAAGTCACCCGAGCGCTTTCGGTGTTGCGGCGTGGTAGACATTTGCGGCTGTTGTTGCCGTTGCCGCGGCTGCATGAGTTGGGGAGACCGCCGTGGCAACGGTGCCTCCGCTTGCGGACTGTGCTGTTGCAGCTCGTGTGCAGTGAACGGCAGAGACTGCGTAGTGGGTGTGGTGAGCTGGGAAGCCGGCGGCTGCGCCGGTGACGAGGCACCGTCGCTGCTTCGATCGCTGCCGCTGCGGCGTCGCCCGCGTCGCCACCACAACGGGATCATCTTCTGTCCTAAAGCACCGAGCATACCGAATGCGCCACCACCACTACCGCTGCTTGGGTTCCTCGCTCGCCGGCTGCTTTTTCGTGACTCAACTCTCTCCGCCGCCTCCACCGAGTGCGGACGGGGGTGCAGCGCTGCTGGAGACGGACTGAGCGTTGACGCTGCTATCGGGTCTGGGGTCAGGGAGAGCGAGGGCAAGGTGCGGGGGAGGTAACTGCGATAGCCAGCCTGCCGCTGTTGTACCTGCAAACAGCTAGACGGAAGAGAGGTCCGGGACGGGGAGATGGGGCTGTCCTTGCGGCCGAGGCGGCCACCAGCCAACACCTCGCGCACCACGTCGCCTTCGCTGGCCCTGGGCGACTCGACCGAGCCAGCACCGACCATGGAGTGAGCGGGAGGCGTGGCGAGGACGCACCGAGCTGGGCTGTCAGAAGGGCGTGCGCGCTTTGGTGTCACCGGGGGTGAAGGCTGGATAACTGTGCAAGACTGCGCCTGCTGGAGCGGGTGCTGCGACGGTGGTAGTGACGACGGCCGACAAGACGGTGGGGACGATGCCGCAGGGGGAACTCGCTGCTCCACCCGGCTGCCAGAGCTGTGGAGCTGCCGCGGTAGAGAAGCGGAGGCGGCTGACCTCGCTGGGCTCGCTGGTGCTGGCAGCGGAGCGGTGCGAAGAAGAGGCACACGGTCCGTTTGCGAACCAAAGAAAGATCGCTCTACTGGTCGTGCCGCAGGCACAAGTGAGGACTCCGACTCGCGTGTGCGAGAGACTGACGAAGCAGTCGACCTCACGTGCGACGCAGCCCTTGATGCTGGCGACGATGCTAGAGGCGATGGACGGCGTTGTGGCGGCGGTGAGGTCGCGGCGGCTCGGCGTCTCGGTGATGGCGCGGGCATCGTGACTGCTGCAGGTGCAGTCGACGGTGCATCCTCTGCCCGAGACGAGGGCAGTGGAAGAGTCTCTCGGCGGCCCTCCGAAGCCTTGTGTGGCGAAGTCGCCGTTGATGGCGCATGAGCTGCCTCCACCCCCTCTCGCGCCGCAGAGGACGTTGATGACGCGCGCCGGCGCTCACGTGGGACACCCACCGGCAGAAGTCGCGCCGCCGCCCCGCCTGTGCGGTTGCTGCGCATCTGCTTCCTACTCCGCCGCGTCGCTCGCTGGTGGGCTGCGTGCTCGACAGCCGTGTCTAATGCGATAGTCTGCTGCTGCTGCTGCTGCGGTGGGGGCTCGCGCACCGGGGTCCAGTCGCCCAAGGCATGCATCAGCGCACTCGCCTCAGGCGATGCAGCCCTGCTGTCAGCCGTGCCGGAGGTTGCTGGGATGACCGACGGGGCAAAATCCGTGCCCGGCGTATTTACGAGCTGTGCCTCGCGCGCTGCCCAGCCGCGCTCCGACGCCAGGGGTGTTCGCACCCCACCGGGCGTAGAGGAGAGGCGGGTGGCTCGTCGCGGTGTTGACCGTGCAGCTGGGGTGGGCTCTGGAAACAGGCCCCTCTGAGTCTCGTCCCTGCCCTGTGGAAGATCGTTTGTACCGGCGGGAAATGGTTGGGGGCGGTTGTAGGTCGGTGCGCGAGCGTACGGTGACGCCGCCACCGCAGTTCCCCTACCGAAGACCGGCGCAGCGGCAGGAGGGCCAGTGGCAGCAGCACGCGCGGGTGAAGGGGCTGCTGCCGCTTCCCTCGCATACGAGTTACGTGGCGCAGATGGCGCACGCATTGGCGAGGGTAGCGGGGTTGAGAAATACGAAGGGGAAGATGAAGCCGTTGTGTAGCGTGCGGCAACTTTGGTGGTGCCCTGGAAGTGATACAGCGGCAGCGCGCGCGGCACCACGAGGCCCTCCTTCACTGCAGCAGGTGCAGGCGTCGCGTCACCTTGTGCGAGCGGGGGCGGTGAGGGAGAACGCGAAGGCAGCACCTGCACACGGGGCGACGTCACATGCCGTTGTGTCCCGCCAGGTGGGGAAGCAGAAGAATACGACGAAGGATGGCCTTCTCGTGCCACAATGGCTGTTATATCGCGCTGCAGAGGATGGTGTGCGGCTGGGCCAGCGGAAGTAGCCTCTGCCTGCGCAGGCTTCGTCGTTACTGTGGCCGGCACGACGTCGGTGGTGGTCGCTGCACGCGTGGGGAGCGCAGCCGTGGTTCGTGCGGCCTTGGCGGAGCGCTCACCGGCGGGCATGCGACGCACCGCAAGCCGTCGACTTACCGGCGCCGGGGACGCAGACGACACGGCGAGTAAACTTCGCGGTGTAGAGGCGGTGGCCTCCGCAACGGCAGCGTCTTCTCTCACCTCTGCTGCTGCAGCTGCTGCCTCTGCGGGTGCAGCGGAGACGCTGCCGTCGCGATTCGAGTTGTGCGCCACAGGCGAAGGCTGCCGCTGTGGAGAGAATGGCAGTGTGTCTGCACGCTCTGCAGAGACACGGGCTGCCGTATGCGCTGCCATTATGTGCAGCTGCGAAGCATCCGGCACCGGCCTCTCACCGCCTGCCGTGCCGCACTTGAGCGGCGCAGGAGGCTGTTCGCCCTCTGACCTCTGGTTCGTCTCCTGTGCGAGGGGATCCGGTGCACAGACAAGGTGTACCTGGCGTGGCAGAGAGTGAGAGGGCTCTACTGTCTGTGGTGGACTGGCGAGGGATACTGTACTTGACGACGGCGATGCCTCTGCGGAGCTGCGGGAGGAGGCACCTGCGTTGTGTTCCTCCACAAGTAGAGCTGCTGTCGCTGCTACTGCTGTTGCAGCTGCTGTGCCGTCGATCTCGTCCTTCGTGCCATACAACGTCGAGGCATCTCGCACAGCGTGAGTACGCAAGGGCACTGCAGCGTTGCTTTCCTTTCTTGTGTGCCCTCCCTCCTTTTCGCTCACGAACAGGCGCACCGACGCGGGGGCGGGAAGCTGTCCGTGTCGTGGCTTTCGCGCCTTTGTTCTCTTCGCCGCGGACCTTGTCGAGCGCAGCACCACACGCGCAGCTCGAGCCGAGGACACTGTCGCCGTCGCGGCCTTCGCTTGCACCGGTGGAAAAGCAGCGAGAGTGATCTCCTCTGCCACGAGCACTGCAGCGGTCGGAGATTGTTCTTGTCCCGGGTTCTTTTCAGCTGCACCAGCGGGCGGCATCAAAACTGCCTCGACTCGCGAAGACGGTGCATCCGCCTCGCTTTTGAATTCCTTCAGCACATTCTCTACGGCGTCAGCGCTGCGCGGTGGCTCTTGCACGTGCGGATACAGCGGTGGACGTGGTGAGGACGCGGGTAACTGCACCTGCGTGTGCATGTCATAGAAGCGCAGAGGCGGTGGCACTGGTGGCGGCGGCACCGACGCGCTCCAGTCCGACGACGCCCTTGTCGAGTTGAGCGCGGCGGAGTGGCCCAACACGCCGGCGGACATGGGCGTTGCTGGCGGGGTGGGGGACGACACCTGAGATTCATGAAGGGTTGCCAATGGCGCTACTACTGCTGAAGGCGGCGCAGCTGCGACAGTGCTGGCGAGGGGCATCGCTGTCTGTCCTGGCAACGGACGGACCAGCCTCATCGTGTTAGGGAGGGGCGAAGTGGACAGGCTGCTGTAGCGATACCTTTCCCCGGCAAGCAGCACCGACGCGCGAGACACCGACGGGGAAGCAGGAGAGGCAAGTTGGCGCTGCGCCGCAGCCCGCCGCGATGAAAGCTGCAAGGATGACGCCATCACAGAGGAAGACGATGCGGACATGTCTGTGCTGCTCGGCAGCTGCGTGAGCATCGGCATGAGATTTGTGGACAGCGGTGTCGGAGAGGGCGCGGGGTGAGAGGGCAAGAGTTTGGTCTCTCCAAGTGCAAGCACACCGTGCTTCGCTTTGATAGGAAGGTTGCGGTTGTTGAAGCCGCTCGTGCCATCGCCCCTGTCGATAGTGCTGGTCACTTGCGGGGCGTCAGCAGTGACCAGCACGCAAAACGCAGCGGCATCTACGATGGCCTGTGGTGTGGAGCTCACCTGCGCGTCACCGCCAGATGGCACGTCTTTGTTCTCGCCTTTGCTATGCGCGCCACCGAGGACGATGAGCCCCTTCGCGCGGTCGCCATCGGTTTCCTTCTTTTCTCCTCCTTCTCCTCCTGCTCCCTCGACCTCAGCTGAGGGCTTGTAGATAATCAGATTGCCCGTATCGTCGATGTTGCGATTCGGGGACACAGGCAATGGTTGCCCCGTGTATAGTGCTTCGTTGTGGGGGCTCTTTTGAAAACCGTGGTCACTGCTGATACCTCGGCTGCTGACATCGGTCGTCTCCTGCTTGATCTTTGGCACGTTGCTTACTTCGGCGACAGGAACCGTCTCCGGAGTGGCGGCCAGCGGAAGACGACGTGCATCAAGCACGAGCGCCATCAGCGGGTGCGGTGCACTCGAGGTACTTCGAATATCGAAGTGATAGCCCGAGCCCATGCCGTCTTTCCCATTCAACGCCATCTCACGCGCCACGGTTCGGCCTTGCAGCGTAGTGGCTGACTGCACAGTACTCCGCTCGTCACTCGCTGACTGGGCCGGCAGCGTTGTCTGCGGCGGCGTCCCGTACGTCGGGACGATACCAAAATTGCCCATACGCTGCGCGCCACGCACAAAGAACTCCTGCGACGCCTCAGGCACGAGTTGCGGCGCTGCTGTGAAGCGCGCTGGGTGTCGATAGAAGTCCGAGGTGCTCGTGCTCGTCAACTCGTTGCCAACTGCAGCGCCGCCCAGTGGGGAGGTGAAGAACGCCTCTCCTTGTCTAGACTGGATGGCGGGGAAGGCGAGAACGGTGGTGAGCTGCGGACCGCTGATCTCGCCCTCGCGATGGCGATGGACACGCTGGCTAGCCCCCACGCCTGGTGCTGCCGTGGAACGTTGTAGCTGCGTACTGTGTGGCAAAGAAGGCGACTGCTCCAGTCGTGTCAGCGCAGCGAGCGCACTTGTGTCGGTTTCCATCGCGGCAGCATCGCCATCAGCAGCCCCACTGCCATCAACAACAACGGGCCCAGCGGTGCCCGCCCGCTGTACCGGTGGGGCAGACAGATCACTCAGTAGAGATCGACGGGTGGACGCCGTAGGAGACGCATTCGAAGTCGCCGTGAGCTCGTGCGGTGGCTCGTGGAGGGCGACATCCACCACCGTAGCGTTGAGGAGCTGCAGTGCCTCATGAGATGGACAGGACGCGGAAAGCGACATTGGCGCACGGGTGGTTGGCGGTGGCTGCAGAACATCGCGCGGTGAGCTGCCACCCCCGTCAGGGCAGTCCGACGTGTCCCGCAGTGATGAGGGGCGCGGGCGCCGATCCATCGTGTTCTGATGTGGCTGTGGAGACGCCGCAAAGTTTTGCTTTGTTTCACTGTGCGCCGTCAGGTGTTCTCCATCGTGTGCTGCTGCGGCAAGGGCCTCGTAGTCCGCTGAGGAGGGTCGAGCAGGGGAGGCGGAGGAGAAGGCGGGCTGCAGGGTGGACCTTGCCTCTCGCTCTCTTGGCACCGACGCTGCAGCTGCAATCGACTCACACACGCTGCACTTCACGTGCTCACCGAGATCATCTGTACTCGCTGCCGTCGTTGCCTTCTGGGAAGTCGTGGGCGGCTGAGAGACCCGGCGGAGGTACACCGGTGGCGCCGCGCGGTGGCTCCCCGACTGCGCCAGTGAGTGGCTCGACGCCTCCCCTGCTTCAACTCGCGCCATGGCCGCGGTCGCGTCATCCGTGGCCTCTGCGTGGGAGCTGTGGTCCAGAAACACCGCCGTCCGGCCGCTTCTTACCGAGCCCGCAGTGGCGGCGGCGTCAGCAGCACCGGGCAGCTGCCCCTTTCCACGTTCTACCTCACGCCCACGACGGCCTGATCGGGTAGAGGCTGCGCCTCTGTTTGCCCTGTCGCGCAGCACTACCGCCGCTCTCGTCGTCGCTGCTGCTGCCGCCTTTGCGGAGGTGGATTTTGCCCCCGAGGCCTGCGAGCTGTTCGCGGTGTCCGCCAGGGAGTTCTCCCACGACGACCCGAGCAACGACTCCGGGACGTGAGTCATGTCGGTCAAGGGAGGGAGCTGCGAGTCCATCGAGTTGGTGGCGGTGTGGACACCGGCGAGAGGGCGGGGGGTGGCGCAGCTGCAGCTCTGTGCGCCGCCTTCCATGGTCGGCGTAGGTTGGCCCTGCAAGCAGTCCGTCACACGCACCTCTACCGCTGCTGCTTCTGCTGCTGCGATTGGTGTGGCCGCTGCTTTGTTTCGCCCTCGCCCACTAGGGTGTGGGGGTGAAACACTGAGCATGGGAGACTCCCGATAGCCAAGCTGAATCTCAACACTGTCGTTGCTGCTGTTGCTGCTGCTACTGCCGTGCACACTGATCACCTCCGTCCGCGTGCCTCGGTTAAAGATGCGTGGTGGGCGGTACGCCTGCGTGCGTGCGGTGGGCATCTGCGCGATCTGCACATCTGCTGCCGGCGAAAGAGAAGATAAACTGGGCGAGTTCGCAGACGCCTTCGACAGATTTTCTTGAGGATCTCGCGGTTGCACGTGTGCCGGCGTGCTGATCTCACTCACTTGCAGGGGCCGGGGTGGGGTCTGCTGCTGCCGTGCCGCAGTTTGAAGTACTACCGCACCAGAAGTTGGACGAGCTTTTCCTGTGAGGTCCGCGCGTTGGCCGGGGCGGCGTAGCGCGCTGAGGTTGATGTACGACTCTGCCTTGGTGGTGTTCGTGGACTGCGGCGCTGCTTTGGACGATACAGCGGGCGTGCGGCCAGCCGTTGACGGCGATGGTGCGTTGGGGACCACCTCCGTGCCGGACTGTGCAGACCTCACGCGTTGGGTAAGGTGGTCACTGCCGCCGGTTTTTTTCGGGGAGTGCAGTGTTGGTTTCCCATTAGGGAGAGCGTTCGTCCTCTCTGTCTGATCTGCCCTTGGCACTGCCAGGCGTAAACCATGTGCCTCACTTTGCTTCTCCTGGCTCGGGGACGGTTTCGCGTGGTTCACCTCTGGTGAAATTGCGTTGTTTGGGCTGCTGGAGTTCATTGGGCTATGCGTGTCAATTGCAAACGAGGAGGTTGGTATTCCACTCAAACGCAAAGATTGAGTTCTCTTGCAGGCTTTTTCTTTATTGTTGTTGTTGTTGTCCGTGTGCTGCTTGTGCTGACACGTTTAATGCAGTTCAAAACGCACTTTGGGAGCACAGAAATCTCTGCTTGTTCTCCTCTTTTTTTTTTTTTAAGCCTTTGTTCACTCGCAGGCTTGAAAAGAGGAGTGAAGCAGTACGTGACCGTGACTATATGTATGCTCGTCAAGTTTGGTGAAAAGTGGGCTCAAGGACACAAGCGTACAGTACATATAAATGTACACCCACAAACACAAAGTGCCTGCGGCTTCAATGTGAACGATGGCAGCGTTTGGGGGTGTTAACTATAATACTATGTAACAATAAAAAAAGAATAAATGGGAATAATAACAACAGCTCTGCCGGATGTCTACTGACCAGGTTACTAGAAGAGCTGCGGAAAGAGAAGCAGAGACCAAAACAAAAGTGACTGTGAAAACAAAAAGCTACAGCTGACTCCAGTTGCGTCAGAGAATTTTAAAAGAAAGGAAAAACGAAAAGAAAATGCTGACTCTTCGTTTGCCTCGGCCCACTAATAAAAAAAAGAAAAGAAAGAAATCAGCCGGAAGAAAAAGAAGGGGACAATCCGAAAAAAAAACGCGGAAAGAAAAAAAACAGAAGTTTCGAAATAACTTCCAGTTCTCTTTGACGTTGTTAAGCTTTCGTAACGATGCTGATGAGCAGGCTGTGAATGCAAAAGCAGTGCTGTGTCTATCTTGACTCAACCAGGCAACCGGCTACAGCTCCACGAAAGGCCAACCGCAAATCTTAAGAGAAGCCTTAAACAAAAACAATAAAATACAACTGAAAGCTGAAAGACAATGAAACTAAAAAATAACGATGATGAGAAACCAAAAAGAGAAAAAAAAATAAAGGGAGAAATCTTCGACACTGGCGAGATTGAAGACGAAGACGAAAGCGCAGGCTGAGCAAAACCTGCTCTCAGAACAACAATGACGAGTCACAGTAATATGCAAACAGAAAAAGCAGAGAAACTGCCAAGTAAACAAAAACAAAAAAAAGGCGATAGAAAACGTTGTATCTGGCAGAAGACAATGGAGTCATCCAAACACGCAATTTACAAAAGAGAGTACCTGTAGAAAGCGAAGAGAAAAATACATACAAATAATAATAAGGTAAATCTAGTGATTATGGGGATTAAACGTTACTCAATGGCACAGAATTCACAAGAAAAAAAATTAATATATATATATATATAGGAATCAAAAAGCGCGAGTATTCAGCAACCCTCGCCACTTCTCTTTCTCCCAAAAATGAAAGAGAGGCAGTAGAAAGTGAGACGTCTAGAAGGAATAATAATAATAAAAAAAGGGGAAGAATTTAGAAATTTAACAAAACCAACGTCGCTTTCGGTGTACGGAAAGTCTGGGAAACTGCTGTTTTTTTTTTTTTTTGAAAAAGAGCAACAACGTCACCGCACACACGCGCGCGCAGAGAGATCGACACAAGCGCCTTCAACAAAAATGAGGAGGAAAGCAGTGTGCTGTTTTCGATGTACGAGGGAAGAAGTAAAAAAACCAAATCAAAGTAGACGATGGAGGGAGAGGTGAAGATAGAGAAATAGAAGGCTACTGGAGCCAGTGTAAGAGCACCCAAAATACAGAAGAGTATCGTTTTGTTTTTTTTGTTTGTTTGTTTGGGTTTCCACAAATGTACCTATAAAAAAAAAGGCAGCTTGCTGAACTCAATCAATGTGTTTTGCCCGCTGGATTCTCAACATAGAAGCAGAACAAAAGATAAGTGAGAAAAACGTAAGAGTGCGGCTTGGTTTCTTCTTTCTTTTTTTTTTTTTTTTGAGATAGTACTTGTTGACCGCTTTCCAAAGCCCAGTTTACTACCGTGTAGTTGTATGTTCGTTTGTTATTATTGTTGTTGTTGTTACAGCATATGAGTTTGAAATGGCATTCAAGACGTTTCCGCTGTTGCTCGCCCAGTACGGAAAATAAAAAGACGGTTTAAAGCGGTGTGATGCGAGACAGAAATTATAAAGATAAGCCACGACACCGTGTGATGTCAACGTGTAGAGAACACACAGAAAAGAAAAGAGAAAAGAGAAAAGGAAGGATGGAAAATAACGTCCGGCTAATGTGTCTCTTTGAGTGCTTTTGTTTTCTTTTTCTTTTTTTATCTTTTGCTTTGATCCAGAGTCATAGAGGCTTGCGAAGAGCACTTTCGCAGTTACCTCGGACATCAGAGCCTCGCGCATCAAATGTTATCGAAACCGGCATTTCTCATCAGCGCCTCTCTCTCTCTCTCTCTGTCTTGGCTCTCCGCCGATGAGCACACAGAAGACATGAAAAAAATAGTCAGAAATGCACATGTTATTTCCGTAGTTGCCACTCTCAAATCGCAACGGCCGGTACTTGTTCATATGCCTTCTCCCATTATTCAGTGTGTGGGGTGATGCATAAAAGTATATCTTTTTTTTATTTTTCTTGTTTTGAGAAACACGAGGCCTTAATTGTAGATATCAGGCAAGCAACATCAGTTCAACCGCTCTCACATGAGAGGCACACGCCGCGTCTACTCACATACGCACACACACACACACAAACACATACATACACAAAAAGTGAACAAGAGAGCTAAAGTGGTGAGCCAAAACGAAATAAAAAAAAGGGAAAGTCGTAGACAATGAAAACGCCAAATAACGGAGCAGCGACGCGCGACGTGTGAATGAGGGAGCGGTAGACGCTTGGCTGCGCTTCTCTAGCTAACATCGCATCTGTAGCTGTATATCTGCTTTCTTTCCTCCAGTCGTTGGTGTTGATGCTGATCACCGAGAAGCACAACATCAGCGATTCCAAACGGGAAATCAAAAAAGTAGAGAATGAAGACAAAAACGAAAAAAAAAACGATGTAGATGTGGTATAAAACAAAAGACAGAGAAGAAAAACACGAGGTGACAAAAAACAAAAACATGAAGAATGATTGATGTGCTGGTGTGCGCGCTTCCATGTGCGCGTGTACGTTTGTTTGTGTAAGTGGAGGGAATTTCTAAATGCGTTTCTCCACTTGAAAAATTAAGACGATGACACAAGGCTAAACAAAGACAAAAAAAAAATAGCGTTGCAGCCTTCGGCCACAACATTAAAAAGTAAAATGATACAAGAAGTACAAACAGAAGACAAAATGTTGCCCTCTTTCTCTACAAGTTTACCCAACGAAGAGTGGGAGCTAAAAAAAAAACAGAACGCAAACCATCATTCTCACATACATATTATTTTCGGGTTTTTTTTTCTTTTCCCCAGATTCCAAAAAGGTAGAGAGAGAAAGAAAGAGATGGGAACCGCATACGCGCCGCGTAGATGCGAATGAAAGTGCGGCACTTCGTCAGCGTCCATGCAGGAGCAGAAAACAAGGAGGAAAGTATGTTTCTTTTATTCAGCCTTTTCTGAATCTCTGCGCAGGCAGAACCATCACTAAGCAGAAAGTTCATCTTCCTTCTTTGATGACTACGCTGCCCTTTCTCACCTTTGCACTTCCTCGTACCTCTACTCACACAGCTTCAAAAAAAAAAAAGGAGAGAAATGCTGCACCGTTAGTAGTAGCGCTTCCCGCCTTCTACTTCATGCCGAGTCTCGGCGGTGATCCACGGCTGATGGGGCCGTCCGTTCGAGCGAAGATTTGCAGGCGCGTACGGAGCAGCGCGACGCTCCTGCTGCTGCTGCTGCTGCTGCTGCTGTCCGTCCTTCGTAAAGTAGCTTGTGATCCCTAGCTCCTCTAACGTGGGTAGTCGGTGGCGACTCTCCTCTGTCTGTACCTCGTTCGCCGTATGCTGGTTGAAGACCCACGCCTGTGTGCCCGTGCCGTCCGGACCGTACTGCGGCTGCGCAGGGACCAGTCGACGGCCATTGGCGCTGTTGCTGCTCTGAAGCTGTCGTTGACGATCCGGCGATGCGCTGGCCGGGGAGGTCCTCTCCGAATCCAGCTGCTGCACTCGCCGCGGCTGGCGGGAGAGTTGTGTTTGCACTACCTGTCCTTGGGCATCGTCGCCGTAACCATAGTCGTCCTCGATGGCTGGGCGAGCGTGCGACTGCTGCTGCATCTGACGGGTGGTCGTCGAGGGAAAGACTAGGGCCTCTTGTGTCTTGGGCAGCAGCACGGTCGTGGTGGTAATGGTGGTCACCGTGGTGGTCGTGTACTTCCTGCGCAGGCGATGACCATCTTCGCTGTCCACGACGGAAGAGGCTGGGCTGACCGAGTACGACGGTGAGTGGCGATGCTGCTGATGATGGTGTTGAGGCGGCATGGGCAACGGTGCGGGTGCGTGATGGCCCTTGTCGTGGCGGTCACCGTTGCCGGTGACAACACCGCGGGAGGCGAAGTCGGGTAGCGTGCGCGGGTCAACGTCTGTCGTGTACTTTGTCACGTACGTCCGCTTCGTCGTGCGTCCGCCAACGTCTGCCATGACGAGGTGTGTAAAGGTGCTGTGGTTATGGTTCTTGTTGTTGTTGGTGGTGTTTTGGTACTGTAGAGAATTCGCTTCGTTTGTTCGTCGAGTTGAAGAGTTTTCGCGAGGTTCAAAAGGGGAAAGCGCAGCTATCGGTGCCAAGCAGCAAAGAGGAAGAAGAAAGAGATAGCGAAGTATCGAGGTGCTGAGTGAAGATTGAAGTCATGACCATGCAAGACACATTGCGGAGCCACCAGGTGTGACAGAGACAGGTACTCATCCTTGTGTCGAATTTTGTCACCGCGCATACGCGCCGCCTCGTCGCTGCGCTTTCCGTCGATCAATATAGACAGCTCCGAATGCACATCACGTCTTATAGAGCCACATGAAGCGAAAGCATCTACGAGCCGAGAACAAAAACAAAAAGAGAAAGAAAGATGCCCGATAAACAGCTTTTGAAAGGGCGATCAGAGGCCATCTGAGGATTGTCGCATCTCTCTTGCTCTCTCCCTCTCTCTCTCTCACTCTGCCTGAGTTGGTTTTGACTGCTGCCCATCCCTCTCCCTCCTAACAACCACGGCGCACCGCGCATTCGCACCTTCGTTTACTATTGTGAATTATGTGACGGATGCGAAGAGCGTACGATGGGGCTTTTCACTGGTTCTCTTCACTTCTTTATGTTTCTTACTATCTACGGTAAGCCGCATTTGGTGTACACAATACAAACAGGGGGGGAATGTAAAAAAAAAAAATGAATGTTTGTTGTTGTTGGTTTTTCCTTTTTGATTGTTTGGGGCCACACATACAGAAAAAAAAGGCTTTTCACATGGAAAAGCACGCCCATCTGTGTGTTTGCGCAACACAGAACGAATGGAAAAAAAAGGAGACGATGAATTCACCCATCAAAGCAGCGTCAAAAAAAAAATGAGAACAAAAACAATAATAACAATAATAACCAGTACAAAAAAAAGAACGCTGCCACTAAAGGTACAATGAAAAGAAAAAGAAACGATGACGAGAAATAATAATAGTAATCAGAGAGAACAAATACTGCCGTTGAGTGCAAGATAGCAAAAGGGCATCAAGACACATGAGCACACCGCGAAGAGAAGATGTTGAGCAGCTTTACAAAAAAGCTCACAATCACAGACACACGAATACATCGAAATAATCATCAGTTAATCAAAAGGAAAAAAAAAGAAGCAGCGGCGAATGAAGCAAACAAGAGCAAACCACAACGATCTGACATCAGAAAAAAAAAGAGAGAAATTTATGTGTGTGAGATCATGTTTGCGTAAAAAAAAAGAGCCAGAAGTATATCTCCTCGGGGTTTCGCCACGCCAGGGGTACATGCTTTTCTTGTCGTGTGTGTGTGTGTACCAAGAGAGATGTCCACGCACTTTTTGTTGTGTTTTCTGTTTTCTTTGAAAGACCTTTCTCAAGAAACGAAAAGAAATGAAATGAAATGAAATGAATAACAAAGAGGTCAGGCACGAGTAGAAAACAAAAACAGACCAAAATACATGCTGAGTTTAAGCGTTTAAATACAACCGCACTATTCACGCCGTAACACAGAATAGACGAGCTTCAAAGCAAAGATAAGGAGCGAAATGAAAAACAAACGATGTGTTGAAAAAAGGAATAAAAAAAAGAGAATTGTAAGCCTATTCAATTGGAAACACACCACACACACCAAAGTTCTAAGAAGACTTCAGGAAAAACAAAAAAGAGGTAAAGAACGATTTATGTAAAACCATCTTTAACAGCTTCGACGCAGGAAGAGCTGCTGAGGGGAGCACAGGCACTAGAAAGAAGCGGTAATGCACAGTTGACGTGTGACACTTCTTTGACATCTGAAGGCATTACTTTCACCACGCCACTTCTTGTCCTCCTGCACGTCAGCAGTCGCACCAACATTACTGTTGTGAACGATGTCATTCCTGTCTCAATCCCTCTACAGCTCCGGCATACTGCTGCTCAACGTGTTGTACGGGTTGGCGCTTGCATACGCGCGACGGGGCAGCTGCGGCAGGGAGCCCCCCACACGACCGCGTCCTTCACTGGCCGATGTCTCTTCGCTGTCGTCCAGCACGATCATCTGCGACGGACGGTGCTGGTAGTACCCCGCCCCTTGTGCTGCCTGCTCCGGTGCGCCGTTCAGCATGTACGGCGGCGAAGCCCACTGCTCCTCGGCCGGTAGCACCTCCTCCACCACCGGCGAATAGGACGAGAGCGGCACCAGCTGCACCGTTGCGGCGGGCAGGATAACGGTGGTCGTGGTGTTCGTGGAGATCCACGTGTGGGTGGTCTTGTTCTTGAAGGCCTTGGGGTTGTGACGGGTCGTGGACTTCTTGCGCTGGTACTTAGCAGTCTCCTCGCGTGTGGCGTACACCGGTGAGGCGGTGGGGTGGGCTGCGGTGCGTGCGGGGGCAGCGGGTGGCCGCCGCTGCGGTTGCTGACGGCGCGGCGGAGGCGCCGGGCGGCGGCTTGACGGTGCAGCGATCACGTCGTAGCTGTCGCACGAGCGCACCTCACCGCACAGTGCCTCCTCCTCTAGCTCCTCCTGATCCACGCTGCCGTGGCCGTCAGACGAAGGGTTGGAGCGGCCGCTCTTGTCCTTCCTCGTGTGGTGGCCACGGCGAGGGTGGCGGCCCTCGCTGCTGTTGCTGATGCTGCTATTGTTGTTGTTGTCTGATCTCGCGCGCTCCCACTGGTCGCGCAGAGGGTTGCGTCGGTAGTGCGGTGGGTCCTGCACCGTCCTCAACTCATTCCGTGTGTCGTCGTTGTCGGAGGTGTTCTCCTCTGGGTAGTCTCTCCGGCCTCCCTTTGCGTTTGCAGAGAAGTTCCGTGGCTCAGCGCGTCGCCCACGCCCACTGCTGCTGCTCTCCGAGTGTGGCACCACCTTGAAGCGTGCCGGCCGGCTGCTGTCCACGCTGTAGCTCTCACCCTCGCCGTTCACATCATCATAATCTTCCTCCTCCTCCTCCTCCTCCTTCTCCTCCTCTTCCTCCTCCTCATAATCGTCATGATCATATTGCTGGGATGGTTTTCCGTTCCACAGCGCAGCCCTCGCAGCCACCTCAACCGACCGCTTCTGGTAGGAGGCGTCGTCGCTATCGCGTGAGGCGTAGATCTCACGCATTGCAAGATCTTCACGGCGCGTCGTGCCGTTTTCGCCTGTCCCTGCCTGCCGTGCTGGGCGCTCAGGTTCGCGGTTGTACTGATCCTCGAAGGCACGCATGTTGAGGCGTCCCGCCGTGGCCCGACCATCGCGATCGTGCGGCGCGTCCTGGTAACTCTGGAGGTGACTGCCATCCGGGCTCACCTCGCGGTCACTATCGCTTTCGTCGTTGCGGGTGGATTGGTGGAGTGGGAGACGGTTGGCGCTTCCCACACTCGATGGCGTGTGCGCGCGGCGAGACGGCAGCGGCGCTGTTGGCCGCTGCGGGTGCTCACGCCGGCTGGCCTCCGCCCCCTCGTTGTCCCGCCTGACCGCGGCATCCGCCTGAGAAGGTGGGAGTTCACCATGCTCCCCATACCGCTGGAGCAGACGACCGTCGACGTTGTCGGCCTTTGCGGGCACACCGCCGTGGCCGCGGCGTGACGCTGTGCTCGAGTGGTCGACATGCGTGCGCGCCACCCCGTCCTCCTCCCCACGCGTGTTCTCCCTCTCCTTGGCACCCGTGGCCGGAGCAGCAGGGATCCAGGCGTTGCCCCCGGTGCGTGGGGGAGGGTGTGCGCCGTGCGGTGCCCGGTCGCTGGCGCGCGGAGTGCCTCGACCGGCGTTGGTGTCGGACTGTGGGGGTCGATAGCCGTTGAGGCTGTACTGCATGTGAGCGGGATCGTCCCAGCTGACGGTTTCGAAGTTCGGCGCGACCCGGCGGCGCAGGCGGGAGGGTTGGGAGAGGGCTTGCAGAAGGGTAATGTTTTCCTTTGTGAGGGGCACCTGCATCACCTCCTCTCCTTCGTTGAAGTAGTCCCTCTCCGCCGCATCATTCGGTGGCGGCGGTGGTGGAGGAAGGCGTGTGTACACGGTGGAAGCCATGCTGATCCAACTCCGCTTTGATGTCTTAGTCCCTGTTTGCCTGTTTACTTGTTTCTAAACTATCTCGGTGTAGTATGAACTATTTCTCTCTTTATTTCTTTTCTTGGCTATGCTCGTGGCTTCTTTTGCAACTACGAGTTGGTGTGTTGTGCAAAATGAAGGTGAGTTGTTGTAATATTAATGATTTTTTGTTTGTTTTTGGAGTTATTTTGGTTTTGATTTGAGGCGGGGAAGAAAAAACGGAAGGACAGGATAGATGAGAGAAGAGGTGCGCAAGAGAAGCACGATAACAGAGCTACGTTCTTAGCCTTCAACCGTCCACGTAAGGTCAAAGAGCTCGGAGTAAAACACGACGGCCACAGCTTGGGGGAAGTACGTTTGCAAGAGCAAAAAAAAAAAGCTGTCGCAGTCATGTACAAGCGGTGCACCGTAAACGCTAACACCTCACATCCCTGCTCCAGTACTAACAGCTATACGTTAAACCGCCTCTTCTTCCTTCCCTTCTCTCTTACCCGTAACTGGTAGAGGTGCTTCAGATGCACAGCGATTCCACAACGTACTTTGCATATCCTCGCAGTATTCTGCTGCAATACGTATTGTTGTTGTTTTAAGGGTTTTTGTTTTTTCTTCAACCCCGCGCTGAGAAACATTACCTTTACGTCGAACGTTGCTGTCTCCGTTCCAACTGAAGGAATCAGCTTTCGTACATGGCCCTCCCAGTCACATTCGAGCCACTTGCACACAACAAGAAAAATGATATAGGTATACAGAACCGAAACACTTTCTTTGAGTTCTTAGCTATAAGAGAAAAAAAGAGGAGATGAAAAAAAAAAAACGGCAGAACTGTGTCTTTGAAATGGAATATATCAAACGAAAGTAAGAGCGGCGCTGCACATCTGTTTTTGTCATGTTTCAGTTGCTCGTCTTTTTCTCGCGAGTGGCTAGCGGTTATCTGCGTAGCACAGCTTTTTTGTTTGTTTGTTTTTTTTGGCCGAGTTTTCCAAACCTTGTTTGCCTGCCGTGTTCATGACCTGGGGACACAACAGAAAAGCAAAAATGAAAGAACAAAAAACAAACATTCGAAGATGAAATGGAACATAAAACAAATCCCGAACCATTAGCTAAACATCAAACACTCCACGTGGAGAAAGTATTTGTAATAAAAAAAAAGTTCCAATGTTAGAAAAAAAAACGAGTAAAACACAGGGTTTTTATTTTTTTATATGCAGCGTAGAAGAAACAAAAGCGTGGAAGTGGAAAGCGGCTTGCACAAAAACTGAAGAAACCCCGAGAACAAACGCAGAAAAAGCGACAATTCACCTTGTTTGTTGTTAGCGTTTCGGGCTTCTTAGTTAATTTTGGTTTTTTTTCATCCTAGTACTGCTTAAAAAAAAAAAAAACCAGCCAGCCTATCGAAGAGGATAGATAATAACAAAAGAGAGAGAAAAAGAAATCAAGAGTAAAAGACGCTGTGTTAATCGTTCGAATTAATTACCTCCAGACGAAAGAAGAAGAAAATTATCGCCGGCCAGACGTTGTTGCCTGGAGCTACAGAGCAACTTCTAGCGACCTTCTTGCAGCGTACAAAGCAAGCAAATAAAGTTCGTTTTTGTTTTGAATGAAGCTGAACCTTCTTGTGTTGCAGCCGGTCCGATGCAGCAGCCGGGGTGGATACAAAGATAAACTAAGCACATGTGTATTCCACGTTGAGCAGAAGAATAATAATAAAACTGAAAAAACAAAAACCATACATATATGCAAGAGAGAGAACCGAAACCCACAAAAAAACAAAACATACGTGTTCATCTGCTCACAAAAATAAAAAAAGAAACAAGAATTCCATTTGCACAACATACATGCACGCAAATCCATAAATAAATTAAAAAAAAACACGACCGCCACTCTCAACACATATGAGGTGCTCAGCGTGCGTACATCTCTGGGTGAACACGATGCACGGAGAAGTAGCTAAACGCGTCGATGACGCCGCCGTAGCGCAGCGTGCGCATCGCACTGGGCAGCGGCACCGTCGCTGGCAGCGGGGGCAGCGGACGCCGTGTGTGCGACATCGTTGGCTGCCTCGACATGGCGAGCTGCGCAGGGGCGAGTTGCGGCAGCCGCAGCGTGGGGGACGCTTCCTTCGCCGCTTCCGTGCGCCGCCGCGCGTGACCTTGAGGGGGTGGATGGGAAGAGGGAGACGCACCTGCCTTTGTGCCCTCTGCCTCCTCCTCTGCAACACCGAAGTGTCCAGCGGAGTGGTCAGACAGGCCGTGGCTGCCTAGCCCGAAGACGAAGTCGCGTCGACGACGTGGTGATACGCCACCGCTTCGTTCCTCCGTGGCAGCTTGGCGAAGCTCGCGGAGAGGCTTAAAGGCGATGCGGGGATACTCCTCCGCACGCTGCACACGGCCCACTCTCGAATTGCTGAGACTTTCTTCGGCAACCTGGGTAACCTGCTGGGTCTGGCGTTTCTTGGTTGTTGTGTCTGACTCCTGTGCTATGTCTTGGGTCGACAAAGAGGAAGGTGGAGCAGCTGCGGCATCCGTAGCTTCAATAGGATGGAGGTTGGCGGTGGGAGCTGAGTGGTGCTTGAAGCGTCGTGGAGCGTTGCGAGGGCTGCGGGCGGCAAGGCCGGTGGCCACTACTGGCTCTTCGTACTCCACATAGGAGGCGATGGGCATATGAGGCATCGTGGCCCGCAAGAGCACCCGTGAGGACCTTTTTTCCTCTCTTCCTCTCAGCCCTCACTATCTGTCCTTTTTCTTTTTTTCTTTTTCCCCTCTTTGCAGGGGCTCACAGCTCGCTATTATGTAAGAGAAAGGTAGCTTGCTGGATTATGTAGATGTGAAGGGAAGCAAACAACCGTGGATGAGAAAGCGAGAAAAATCAGCGAAAAATGCGGGGTCAACCACACTGAGAAGTGTGTGTTTGTGTGTAGCGGTTTAAACGAGTTGTAGCGAAGCTTATTTTTTTAACCAGCAACGAAGGATCAATGAAAGGCCTCGACGAACGCGGAAAGTGGTAGAAGATGCAGAAGAGAAAGAAAGACATTGAATAATGAGCTTTGGAAAACAACACAAAAAAATAAGCTTATCTGGAGAGTGGTGCTGGGCGCCATCACAAAGAGTGAACCTACTACACAAGGCAAGCGAGTCACCTGCGCAGTTGTCACAGCTCACAGCGCTTCATCCCACAACCGCCTTCACGCCTCCAGGTGAAAGCGCGAGGTCCTCCTTTCAATAAAAGAAAAAGGAGAGAGAGGAAAGCAACAAAGGCACACACACACACACACACACACACACAGACATAGATCCAGATGCACAGTCGCGGCTTTGCCATCAGAGGTTGAGAGATGAGCAAGCACATAATTGCGCTTGTGTGTGTGTGTGTGTGTGTGTGTGTATGGGTTTGAGTGTCTTTGCACACACGGGCAAGCTTGGTAAGTAGGTTCTTTGAGGGAAGGAGACTTCAGCGCCCCCCCCCCCTCCATATTAGAGTCTACTTAATTGGATAGAAGCGAACGAAAAAAGAGAGGAAGAATGGCGCGTGAGGCAGCTCCCTGACGCGTATCGTGCAGGTTCAGGGAAGATCCTTGCCCACCATCGACCCTCTCATTCTCTCTGCTGCCTCTCCTCGTTCATTCGTTCTGTCTTTGTTATTTCTTTTTTTTTTTTACTAGTTTTTTGGTGTAAGCAAAACGGAAAATAGTATTCACCGATATATATATATCAGGGGGGGAACTCTAACGATGCGTTCCTTTCGTGCAGCAAAACTCGCCAACGCCTTTTTTTTTTTTTTCATTCCAGCCTCTGTGGTCCATCAATCGTAAAAAAAAAAACACGCAAAAGATTATCTTTTCCTCTTTTTCATTGTTGTTGATTTAATTGTGGCAGCCCACCCACCGAAAGCGCTGATTGACCCTTCCCCCTTATCGTTCAGGTGGTGGGGCCAGCATATAATCGAAGACCTCCTTCGGACCCATCAAGATGCTCCGCAGCAGCCCTGGCCGGTAGTCGTAGCCGTAGTCGTCATCGTAGCCCCTGCCTCTGCCCTGCCCACGGCCACTACCACGACGGCCGCCACGGCGTCCGCTCTCGCTCTCGTGATCGATCGCTGAGGATCGACCCGGGATGTAATCCTTCACCGCGCGGTACACCAGAAACCCACACACGCCCAACACCGCTAGCTGGACGGTGAGCTGACCCACGCTGCGGTAGTATCCGTGAAGGCGGTGCTGCACGCGTGCGCGGATCGCACCAGGTGACCAGTCGTACCACGCCGGTGGCGTGTAGTTGTGATCCCAGTCCCCACCCCGCGATCGCGCACGCGCGTCCGCCTTCATTTGCTCCTCCCGTTTCTTCTCCTCTCCCTCCACTCCTACCTGCCGCATGCCGTCGCCGAGCAGTGCGCCGAGAGAACGAAACTGATCGGCGTTGAGGGCACTGTAGTTGACATCGATCTGGTACTGCTGGTAGCTGCTTTGATTAGGGTCTGCACCTCCCCACCGTGCGGGTGGGCGCTGTGGCGCGTTGGAGAGCTGATTTAATAGCTGGCGCTGCAGGAGATCAACGCCGTAGAGAAATTGAGCCTCAGTCATCGGAACCAGCTCCCCTGGCTCCCGTCCCACGTGGACGGCGAAGCACTGCTCAACGTACTTGCGGCCAAAGATGGAGTCTGTCTTGCTGATACTCTTGTACTCCGCCACCGCCCACGCACTGTAGTCACGGTACCGCACGAGGTAGTAATCCTCCTCCTGCAAGGACTGGAGGCTGGCCCGCATGGTGGCCTTGAAGGCGCGCGTGGAGATGCTGAGCTGTTGTTGTTGTTGTTGTTGTGGAGGCTGCTGTGACGACAGAGCCGAGCCTGGCTTGCGAGAAGCCCGCGAAGAGGAGGTTGGGCTGCCGTAGCTGTGGGCGTTCGAGGTGGTGTTGCTGCTCGCCCGGTAGTCCCCGCTCTCGTCGTCCTCGTAGTCATCGCCCAGTGTGGCGTCCATGTGCTGCAACGCCATCGCAGCCTTGGACAGACGGAACATGTTGTGCCCCAGGTCAATGTTGTAGCCGGTGCAGGTGGAGAAGTTGCACTGCAGCTCCGCCAAAGGACGGCTCTGCAGCAGCACGTGGGAGCGGTTGGTGGGGCCGCGGCGGGCCAGGTGCTCGAGCAGCCCCATCTCTCCCTTGGCAGGGTCCGGCATCCAAAAGGTTTGACTGACGTCGTAGCCGACGAGCAACGAGGAGAGATACCCTTGACGGACAGCACCAGCATGTCCCTCACCTCCTGTGCCATGGCCGCGGTCCCCGTTGACGCCGCTCCCGAAGTTTTCGGCGGTGCGTGCGCGGACGATGATGGGATTTCCAGACGCCGCCATGGCACGCGCCGTGCCGTTGTTCGGCTGCTGAGGGACGATGACCTCCCCTGCGTTGGTGGCGCGCACGACCACTGCCTGACTCCACTGCGAGGAGAGGGCCATGTTTGGGTGTCGCACGTTTGCAATGATGTGTGTGTATGTGTGTGTGTGTGTGTGTGTGTGTATTTGTGTATGTGTGTGTGAGTATGAGGGTGTGGATATGAGTGATTCTGCCTTGCTCTAGCTTTAACCTTCGTGTGTCGAGAAGCGACTGTGAAGTGAAATACAAAAATATGCGTGTGTGTGTGCGTGTGTGTCCAATGAAATTCAAGATGTAACCGGGTTTGTAATTGTTTTAATTGTGTTGTTATTGTTGTTCGTTTTCATTTTTCGGTACGTGAAGGATCAGCGATGGCAAGCGATCGAACGACGATGCCAGGATGCATTCATCTGCCTAAATTTCTAACCACGAGAAAGAAAGCAGAAAAGCTTTCTTATTCAAGGTGGACCTCTTCTTTTCTTGCTCCTCTGCTCTCTTGCACCTCCAATTGACTTTGACTCTCGCAGGCGGAAAAGACCGACCTTTTTTGCCTTCCTCTTTTCGGTTTTAGTAGTTCTTTTTTCCTCCTTCTGTTAAACAAACGTGTAGATTCAACGTTACTCAACTCATGTGAGGGAGCAGTCGAATTCGCAATGACAACAACACTGTGGTAGAAGGCAAAAAGGCAAAAAGCAAAAAAAAAAGCCTCTCGTAGCCACCGCAGAAAAGAGAGATATATATATTTAATTATAAGAATAAGCCAGTCGCCAAAAAAAAAAAAAAAGCTTGTCGAGTAATCTTCTTCTCTTCTCTCTTTCGCTCTTGATTAACACACTTAGACACTAGCGCCGACGCGATCGCGCGGGATGAGGCGAATTTCCTGACCGTACTTCATAAACACTGTCCCCGCCGTCTGAGCAGGGTTGATGCCGGTGCCGTCCTTGGTGGTGGCCGCCATCGAGTCCACGGAGGCAATGCCGAACTCCTCCGCAGCAAAGCGCAGCACCGCCGTCAGGGGCGCCTCCTCCGCAATGCTGATCACCCGGAAGGGCTGGCTGCGCTCAGAGGTGAGGATGACGCGGAAGGTCACCTTGTTGCCGCTGGGCGCCGCGGCGGGTTGCTGAGGTACAGCGCTCATGTTGATTAAATTTTCGTTATTTTTTTTTTTTTTTTTTGCGTGTATGTGATGGCGAGGGGGTCAATACGCAATGTAGGGGGAGGTAGACACAAGGTAGTGGCAGGAGAAGCGAGAGAGGCAAACTGAGACTCCTCGATTTACAAGTACAACATAAAAGGTAATAAAAAGAATAATAGTGAAGAGATAACGGCCATGTGGATGAGACATTTGAGAGCGAAAGTGCCGAAGGAAACAAAAGGCAGCTTGGCGAAAAGAAAAAGAGTCAACGTAAAGGTTAGAATACACTCTGCAAAGACGCATACGTTCAACCGGTGATGACACCCTATCGCACATCTCTCTGTGTAACTTCCTTTTAAGAAACTTGCATCCCAGGAGGAACAAAGATGCTAGTGTAGAGACAACAAATAGCTTTTTCCTTTTCTCATCTCAGCCCACTGCACGCAAGCACACATGTATGCCTGTCATGCTAATGTGAAATACTCTGCCTGCGTTCCCGCTGCGTAATACATCCTCTCAGAAAGCGTCGTTAATTTGAAAAGCCACCAAATTACTTTGTTTTTTTTTCTTGACTTCCCACGGCGACGAAGACGTTGGCAAACGAAACACGTCACTTCTCTCTACAGAAGAGATGTCTCATTCTTGAGATCTGCTTTAGCAACCGAACTCCTGCTCAAGCGCTGTCATGTGCAACTGCCTCTCCTAAACATTGGAGAGCAGCTATCAATAAGCAACAGTAGACACCACCGCGATCTCCCACGTTCACTTGCCCTCGCAGTAGCAAAAATGAGCGCCACGATCAATAAGAGATGCAACGAGTAGAGGCAATATGAAAAGAGCTCGGTAAACGGGCATTCGTCTGTAGAACCGAGCATATCGCGCAAGCAGCTAAGATTGCCATCCCAACCACTTAACAGGCGCGTTCAGATCTTCGTACGCCTCCACGGGCAAGGGAAACGTCAGCAGCAGGTCGTTCTCCGATGCACCGGTGATCCAGTGCACAGCCTTCGCAGTGGCGTCCTCGCGCGCAAGCACAAGCACAACGTCGCCGTCCTCCGCACCCACACGCACCGCACGGAAGTCCTCCAGCGCAAGCGTCTGCCCAGGCATTGCAAGCACATCGGGAAGATCCGTCACACGGCGAATGGGCAACCCAGGAGTCTGTGCGTCAACGACAAACCCCCGCACGCGCAGCCCCGCAAAGCCACCGCCGCACGTTGGCGGCAGCACCACACCGGCGCCATCCCTCTCACTGAGCCGAAGAGCTTGCTGTGCAAGATCCCCGATGCTTTGTCCGCCCTTGGTGACTTCGACATCCACGTTGGGGGCGAAAGTGCAGCCCACCGTGGCCAAAGCACTACGTGGAGTGTAGCGCAGGTCGGCTCGCACCTCCGCCAGCGACGGATCCACTTCACCCAACCCGTAGCGCGGCTGGCGAACGTGCACGCGACCGCGGTGGTGGCCCGCAAAGGCAAGCGACAGACTTCGCACCAGCGGACACACATTCTCCCCGTGCGACACAACACCCACCACAGGCAGCGCCATCAGTGAGTCAAACAACTCAGTAAGCGCCGCACTGGCGGCGGAGGGCGGCGCTGTGGTCTTCTCCAAGTACATTGGCTGCGCAAACTTTGTTGCGAGAAAAGATCGCAGCTGATCGGCTGCCTTGGGAGTGGTGACGCCGGCGTTCACGTTGAAGAAGGTGGGGTTCACCCGCGCAATCTGCCGCATGTACAGAACATTCTCGCCCAGGCTGTCCGTGAAGCGGCCGAAGAGACACCTATTTCGGAGAATCCCCACCTCCATCGTCGCTGGAGCACAGCCATCGCAGTTATCTAGTGCAATGGGTTGAAGCGAGAGACCTTTCCTTATCTCCTCGAGAGCCTGCGCGCGTGCGTGATGCCGCTCTGCAGAGGTAGCTCCCTGTTCACGTCTGTCCTCTCCCAGCACCTCCTCCATGCGCTTCGCCACGTCCTTTTCAAGCTCGCGCTGCAGGAGAAGATATCCCGGAAATCGTGGAGAGGCCTGCCACGGCCGGGCCATGATGAATGCATTGTACAGGAAGGGCACGTACAAGTCCGTCGAGCTGCGAGAGCGGTGCAGGATCATGGTCTGGGCATACTCACGCTGGTAGCGCGTGGCGAGGTGGCGCAGCATGTTCGTGCAATACACAAACGGTGCGTGCGTCGCAAAGAAACGCGGCCGAATGGTGCCAACAACGTTGCTGGCGTGCGCTGCCAAGACAGCCTCCGCCGTGGCGGTCTCGGGCAGCGAAAGATTGGCCGCCGTCTCCGTTTCAAAAAGCTCCAACATCGTCCACATTGTGTCTCGCAGCCGTGGACCGTCAAAGGCTGGCAAGGGAGTCGTACCAGCTTTAATGTCCCGCAGGTGCAGGTGCAGGTAGTTTGAGCTCTGCTGCTGCCACAACTGCACCGTGGCGTCGTTCACCTCATCCTCATGGTGGAGGTCTAGTTCGCGAATGGTGAAGTAGTTTGTGTGGCTCACGCCGTCCGCCCAACTGGGAAGGGTGTCGTTGCCCGTGTACGCTGCGGAGAGCAGCGTCGACTCGGTCCGCACGATCGTGCCACCGTACTCGTTGAACAGGTCCGTGATGGCAACGTCGCGGTTCACAAAGTAGTCGTCGTTCATGTACACGTGCACCGGGGTGATGTTCCGCACACGCCAGAGCTGATGTTCAATGGCGTGCGTGTTCACTGTCAGTCTGGCGTGGGTAGCCATGAGTGCATCCTGGTGCACCGTCGTCAGCCGCAGGTGCGTCCCACGCGACCGCAGCGCCTGCACCGTCGCGTCGCCGCACACACCAGCGAGGAAGTTCTTCGCACCGTCCACCCAGGTCGGGTGGTGCCCGGGCGACACAATCAACACGCGGCCACGGTGCCAGCCGATGTGCTGCTCCACGCTGCGAAGGCTGTGCCGCAGCTCATCGATCTCACGATCGCGACCGGACACGGACAATTCCGCTCGCCCATGGGTCATGCTGAGCACCTCCGCGTTTGTCTTCGCCTTCTGCATTGGCGACGTGCAAAACTCCGTGGTGCCTTTCCCATCCAAGACCACCCCACTCAGCGCGAGCTGCATCTCAATGCTTTGAATATATGCCCCGCAGTACGTAAGGCTGAGGCGGCGATAGGCATGATTTAGCTCCGTCCCGTTGGCGAACGTGTAGAGGAGTAGGCTGTCCCCATAGGCCGCCTCCAACTTTTGTCGGAGACGAGAGAGGCGATCAGCCGCGGCGGCTTCATCAGCACCTGCAGGGAGAGCCTCCACCACAGGTTGCGGGGACGAAATCGGTATCGTCCAAAGTCGATCGGGCTCTCGAGGCTGGGCTGCACCTGGCACCGTCACCGCGAAGTCGGCGGGCGTTAAGAAAGAGAGGTACTCCCGCACGAGGATCTGCGTCCACGGGCGCTCCCAGGTCAGCGCGATCACGAGAAGCGAGAGCAGCAGCAGTGTGATCAGCAACAGCGAAAAGAGCGCCACAACGGCGCAGCAGAGAAGGTTCCGCTTCCGCAGCCAGCGATACCAGTAGAGCAACGAAGGCCGACGAGGGCGTCTGCAGACGGAATAGGCAAAGCGACAGAAGCGCACGACTGCGTGGGAGGAAGAGCGAGCAGGTGCACTCGACACGCGGCGAGTATCGATGACGGGGACTGCGACGTTGACGTGATCAGAACGAGCGGGTTTGCCGTCCTCGGGCAGGCCTCGAGAGCGCAAGGCATGCATGTGTGTATATGTGTGTGCGTGTGTGTGCGTGTGAGAGAGAGAGGGAGAGAGAATCAATTATGTTGACTAAGCCGTCCCTGGTATGATGTTATCTATACATGACTTTACGAAATACCTAAAGGAGACACAGCAACACCCTAAGCTCAGATGCCGCCTTGAGCGATCTTATATATAAACATTTGAAAAGAAGAATAGGAAGAGGAAGAGAAAAGTAAAACTAATATTTATTTCTATGTTATCCTGTGCTGTCAATAGTGTCATTCAACAGGAAAAAAATAAAAAAGAAGCTTCTTCAGAGGCTGTCGTGCAACCTGCGAGCTGTCTTCTTGATGTTCCACTCATGACGTTCGTGGGTGAGATAGCTTATCTTCTCTCTCGCTATGCCCACCAGATGGAAAGCTGTTTTACGTCTCTCCATTTTTGAGATGCAAGGGAAAAAAATACTCGTGTAGCACAACCGCCTCTTGCTGAAATACCTTAACAGTAATCGAGACCTTTCCAAAAAAAAAGATCTTCTCACTTGCGTTGGCGTGCAACAGCTACTATTGTAGGAGAAACTGCTTTTTTGCGATACTTTAAAAAAACAAAGCATTAAGATTAGTAATGTGTGTTGCACCACCCTCAAGAAACAAAGACACGCATCATTATGTAGTGTCGAGTCCACTCGCTTGCTCCTCTTTTGAACTCGGTAGTCACTAGGTTCATTGACGGTATAAAAAACAAAGAAAAATGTTCCTGGTACGCATGCGCTTTACACTTTTTCTTTTTGTCTCCCTTGCTCTACGGCTTCACCCACTGAACAGCAGCAGACATGTCTTCATACTCGCGCACCGGCAGCGGGTACGTCAGCAGCAGGTCGTTCTCCGAAGCACCGGTGATCCAGTGCACAGCCTTCGCAGTAGCGTCCTCGCGCGCAAGCACAAGCACAACGTCGCTAACACCCGGACCCACACGCACCGCACGGAAGTCCTCCAGCGCAAGCGTCTGCCCAGGCATCGCCAAGGCTTCACGCAGCGCAGCAGCCGTCGCCACCGGCGTCCCCGTCGTACGCGCGTCAACGACAAACCCACGCACACGCAGCGCCGAGCCGCCCACTCCACACGTTGAGGGCAGCTTCACGCCTGCGTCGAGCTCGCCGATGACACGCGACGCAAGATCTGCCACGTTCTCCCCTCGCACGGAGCTGCCTACGCTGACTCGGCGGCCAAAGGAGCAGCCGGTTGCCGGAAGAGCGCTGACGACGCGATGCCTCAATCTCCTACGCGCCTCCGACAGCGTCTCATCGCGCACGTCGTCGCTGTAGCGCTGAACGGTGAGATGCACACGGCCGTGATGATGCCCGGCGAAGGCCAGCGGCAGACTGCGCAGCAGCGGGCACACACCTTCCTCGTACGACACCACCACCACAATGGGGAGGCGCATGAGATCCTTAAAGAGCTTTGTGATGCCATCCTTCGTCCCCTCGACCTCCTCTAGCTCAGCCGACTCATGCCGCTCCAGATAGTTGGCGGTAGGGAACTTACTGTGCAAGAACTCTCGCACCTGATTCGCCGCTGCGGTGGTGGTGAAGCCGGCGTTGATGTTAAAGTACAGCGCGTTGCTGCGCTTCGCATTGTCCATCACCTTGCGGTTCTGCTCGAGGTCGTCCAGCGCACGCATGTACACCACATCCGAGGCAGGGTTGCGGTAGAGAGTGGCAGGAGCACAGCCGTCCTCGTTGTCTAGGTAGATGGACGCATTCTCGCTGTACTTGGCCAGGTGGCGATGGAATTCAGCGCGAAGTTGTTCGTGGAAGAACGGCGCCGTCACCCCAGGCAACCGGTGCAAATTTGCCCGCGTCTCGGCGACGGCCATCGCCGTAGCGCGGCGCAGCTGCAGGAGGTACGGCAGGAACTGCGCGGAGGCTTCCCATGGGCGGGCCATGATGAAGGCATTGTACAAGAACGGGGCGAAGAGATCGCGCGCCATGCGCTCCCTGTGGCGCAGCTGCAGCGGCGCGAGGTCTGCCAGGAAGCGCACGGAGAAGTAGCGGAACATGTTGGTGCAGTAGACAAATGGGGCGTGCGTGGCGTAGTACCGTGGAAGCACACCGCTGTGCTCCCCCTCCGGCAAGGGCTGCGTGGTGACGGGGGACTCCAACGCGGCTTCCCAGTAGAAGGACGTGTTGGCCGCCAGCAGGAGCTCTCGAAAGCCCAAGACGTGCTGCACCTCCTTCTGGACCTCCGCCTCATCCTCAGTGGGAAGGCGCACTCCCGTAAGGCGATCCGCCTTGGACTTTACTTCCGCTAACAGCTGCCGCCAGGTGCTTGCTCTCTCCTCCAGTCTCAGCACTTTGGACCAGTACGTGGCTAGCGAGAGAGGGAGGTAGTCCTCCTGCTTGTGCTCCAAGTGCTCGATGTTGAAGAGCTCCACGTTGGCGACGCCTTCCGCCCACGATGTCGTGTGGTCGCCCCTCTTACCAAGCTTAATCGGCGCTGACTCCGTTCGCACGATCGTGCCACCATACTCGTTGAACAGGTCCGTGATGGCAACGTCGCGGTTCACAAAGTAGTCATCGTTCATGTACACGTGCACCGGGGTGATGTTCCGCACACGCCAGATGTGCTGCTCGACTGTGTGGGAATTAGCTGTGAAGCGCATCCCGTACGGCATCACAGCATCCTGATGCACCGTCGTCAGCCGCAGATGCGTCCCACGCGACCGCAACGCCTGCACCGTCGCGTCGCCGCACACACCAGCGAGGAAGCTCTTCGCACCGTCCACCCAGGTCGGGTGGTGCCCGGGCGACACAATCAACACGCGGCCACGGTGCCAGCCGATGTGCTGCTCCACGCTGCGAAGGCTGTGCCGCAGCTCGTCTGTCTCACGATCGCGCTCGTCAACGGACTTGGCGGTGGCCGGGCCGCTAAATCGATCCAGGAACTCTCCGTTACGGTGGCCTTTCATGGCCCGGTAGGTGGGGCACTCACGCTCCAGGCTGGCAAGAACGTTGGCCTCCTCCTCTCCTTCCGCCGCTGCCCTCTGCTCTTCCTCCGCCTGGGGAAGGGCTGTGTCTGCATTCGGTCTTTGAGTGCTTTCCCGCGCAGCCCGTGCGCGCGACAGCGCATGCGCCAAGAAGAACTTCTCCTCCAGCGCTGTAATGCGACTCCCGCACTGCATCCGCAGGTTTTTGCGGTAGTAGTGGTTCGACTCCGTGCCATTCACAAAGGTGTAGAGGAGGTCGAGGGCGTCGTACCGCTCGTACAGCTCATCTGAGGTGTAGGTGCGCCACCGGGTCTGCAGTTGCGGCAGGGGTGGTGTGCCAGGTTCGCGGATGATGGACATCCCATCCACCAGCGCCTCCATCGTGCGAGGTAAAGAGCCGCTCAGGTTAACATCCAGCCTAAATGCATTCGGGTCGCGTGCACCAGGGAGAATGCGAGAGGCGATCCGCACACCTCTGTCTTGCATCGCCGCCTCGCGTCGACGTTCGATGCTCGCAAAGACGCTCCGCTGCTCCGCCTGCGCGGCACCGTCGAGGTCGGCGTACGCGAGACTGGGAAGAACAAAGTGCACATCATCACGAACATCGCGTCCCCATACGTCGGTGTGCGACTTTTTAACCCCCGGCGTGGCACGCTGACGTGAGGAAAAGAGGTGGCTCGATAGGTAGGCTACTTCAGCCAGCACGCAGCCAACAAGAGCGATGGCGCTTATTAGCAGAAGAAGGACTGCGCACCCACGACCCGCTCTCTCCGACCCGAAGATCCGGCCGAGGCGTCCTCCAACACGCAGGACACAGAGCGTGTACAAGGATGCATGCACCATCCGAAGAGTGCGCTGCATTGTGGAGGGAAAACTAAGAAGAGGAAAAAAACAAAAGAATACGTGAAAAACAGGGGCTTAAAGAAAAGTGCAGGTGGACCCACCTTTTGGTTTTTCTTTGTTTGTGTGTGTGGAGATGCGGCGATCCCGGCGAAAAGTAAAGTAAAATAAGAGAGGCAAATATATATATAAGACGTCACTGATGTTGTTGTCACCGAGTGCAATGGCCAGGGAATCACAGTCGTGATAATGCACCCGTCGTGAAGCCCGGCTGGTTCTTATCTCTTATCTTTGTACGTGTATGTTTATATATACTTTCAGAAGAGACGAGTGAAGACAGTGGCGATACAAGCTTTGTGTAAAATGTAGTTTCTTTGCAGGGAAAAAAAACAACCCTTGTTTTATCTTTAGAGAACTAGATGCAATGTGTCCAGCGGATAAACAGCTTAGCAAACAGAAAGGGCACAGAATATTACAATTTTTATTTAAAAAAAGGGCAGTGAAAAAAACAAGAAATGAAGCAAGTCAATGAGAAGGTATTGTACAGATAAATCTACCACGAGATGTCTCACTCGTTACGTCACGATACGTTGAGAAGAAAACAGAGACGTGTGAAGACAGGAGTTGCCAAAGAGAGAAATAAAAGAAAACAGCGACAAACACCGATAATAAGATTGTAATTGTTGTTAATTTCAGAAAAAACTTTTCTTTCAATAATACTTTTGTATCAATGAGGAAGATAGAGAATGGCAGGAAGGAGTAAACTTTACTTCTGATGCAACTCACTCTCGCTGCTCAGTTGCAAGCAGGGGTATGAGTGTGTTAACGTATGAGTCTCGTTTTAATCCTTTGTGCACTGACCCTTTGGCTGCTTATGTGTGTGTTGGGGGGGGGGGGGGTCCTTCACGCTCCACGGACCATCCGAAAGATAGAATTACTTTTTTAAATAAAAGACTATGAGAAAGAGAATTAAAGAAGGGTAATGAGGAAAGAGAGAGTAGAGGAGCAATAAAGTGCGAGCTGCTCAAGCGGAGAGCCACTTTCACAATAAAACCAGAACAGAATAGGACATGTATTCACTTTATCTCTCTCTCTTCAGTATGACTGGCCGGATTGTAATTTTATGGGAAGCAGAACAATTTTAGTTTGTTTTTCGCTACAAACCCACCTTTGGTTTTCATTCTCTGTGCTTGAGTGCAAGCCGCTGCATCCGCTGAACGGTACATTAAAGAAAAAATGTAAGAGAGAAAGAAAACGGCCCTACATTCCAGAAACTGTGGGGAAAACGCAAACGCTCAAAAAAGGTCTCGACGCTGAGCAGACAAGAACAAATATACAATACCCCCTAGGCTTTTTTTGCATTCAAAGTTGCGCGGGCTATTCCGCTGGCGATAAAAAAAAAAGAAAAAAAAAGTATACACAAGAATAAACCAGTAGTAAAATCGCTTGACGAACGTTTGAGAAGAGCAAGGAATAAGCCCAGAAACAAAGAAAAAGAGAAAAAGATAGGTTTTTTTGTGCTGAAACGCAAGAAAAAAAAAAGCTTGGAAGCCCAGACCACCTCTAGCAATCTTCTTCGTCTGCGGGCACCTGGCCGCTCAGCGCGGTATCTCACCGCTCAATTAGGACGCTCACTCACTGCATCAAATGCGCGGCAACCACACGAGCAGGTCACTGTTTCACACGCCGTAGAGTCCGGAAAACAACAGAAAAACGTATTAGCTGCTGTCAATGAACACTAGACAGTACGCATGCTCCTCGCATGGGACTCTCAGAAAACGACCGCTCATCACCGCTGCTCGACACTCCAGCTTCCGTGCCATTGCGCAGCAGCCCCTTCCTCCGCCCTCGTACATTTCCACACGAGCTTTTTATGCGAGTCAAACGCGCTTTCTTTCGCTATGTACACCAGCACCAACGCTGATCCACTTCATTGAGGGCCGCAGCATCTCCTCGTTCCTCACTTTCGCAACCGGTGCGTCGCCCCGACTCAAATCATCCGCTGCTGTTCTTCTCTCACCTACGGTTGTGACCACTTGACAGGCGCGTTCAGATCTTCGTACGCCTCCACGGGCAAGGGAAACGTCAGCAGCAGGTCGTTCTCCGAAGCGCCGGTGATCCAGTGCACAGCCTTCGCAGTTGCGTCCTCGCGCGCAAGCACAAGCACAACGTCGCCGTCCTCCGCACCCACACGCACCGCACGGAAGTCCTCCAGCGCAAGCGTCTGCCCAGGCATCGCAAGCACACTCGGAAGGTCAGCCACGCCGCGCAAGGGCACACCTGGCGACCGCGCGTCAACGACAAACCCGCGCACGCGCAGCCCCGCAAAGCCACCGCCGCATGTCGACGGCAGCACCACGCCGGCGCCATCGCTCTCCGCCAGCACACGCCTCGCAACGTCCGCAACGCTCTCCGCCATCGCAGACGCCTCCACCACCACGCGAGAGCTGAAGGCGCATTGTAGCACCGGCGCCGCACTCACAATTCGATGCCCCAGCCTGTTGCGTGTCTCCCGCAGCGTCTCCGCCTCCGCACCGTCGTTGCTGCGCTGCACCGCAACGTGCACGCGACCGCGGTGGTGGCCCGCAAAGGCAAGCGACAGACTTCGCACCAGCGGACACGCACCCTCCTCGTGCGACACAACACCCACCACAGGCAGCGCCATCAGTGAGTCAAACAGCGTCGTCAGAGCAGCATCCACCACAGCGTTCGCAGCAGCCGTCGTGGTCGTTGTTCCCTCCTCCTCGCCACCACCATCAGCCTCTGCGAGATCCGCCGTTACTGTGGGAGCGGATGCCCGCTCCAGGTACATCGGGGTAGGGAACTTCTCGTGCAGGAACTTGCGTAGCTGATCGGCAGCCTCAGCCGACGTGAAGCCAGCGTTGATGTTGAAGTACAGCGGGTTGCTAGCCTTTATTTGCCTCATAACCATTTCGTTGAGTGTGAGATTATTCAGGAACTTTCCGTAGGTGCACTCCGAAGTTGGCGCACCACTAAGCAGTGTAGCCGGAGCGCAACCATCAAAGTTATCGAGCGAGATGTCCAGCTCCGGCGTCATCTGCGTATTCGTTAATTTGCGACTGTGATGCAGCTGGAGCAGGTAGGGCAGAAACTGCGGAGACGCCTGCCACGGCCTGGCCATGATGAAGGCGTTGTACAGGAAGGGGATGAACAAATCCCGCGCCATGCGACTGCGATGGTGCAGCGATGTGTCGGCAAACTCACGCTCATAGCGGATGGAAAAAAAGCGGAACATGTTGGTGCAATACACGAACGGGGCGTGGGTGGCGTAGTGACGTGGACGACGTGGCTTCAATGGCTCCGTCGGCAGCGCTTCAGCAGGAAACGCGCGTCCGATTTTTACCGCGTCATCCGTGTTCGAGGCCCGCACCACCGGCAGCGTTCTCGTGGGGGACACGTCGTATCCCACACGATTGAAGTTCATCCACAGAGAGATCAAACTTTCGGGTATGTAATCCTCATGCTGAACGTCGAGTTCATTTACGTTAAACTGTTGTGCATGCAATACGCCCTGCTGCCAGGAGGCGCTCTTGTCCGCTACAGCGCCATGATGCAACATTCCAATCTCTGTCCGCACGATCGTGCCACCGTACTCGTTGAACAGGTCCGTGATGGCAACGTCGCGATTCACAAAGTAGTCATCGTTCATGTACACGTGCACCGGGGTGATGTTCCGCACACGCCAGATGTGCTGCTCGATTACATGAGAGTCAGAGGTAAGCTTCTCTCCGTACGGCATCACAGCATCCTGATGCACCGTCGTCAGTCGCAGGTGCGTCCCACGCGACCGCAGCGCCTGCACCGTCGCGTCGCCGCACACACCAGCGAGGAAGTTCTTCGCACCGTCCACCCAGGTCGGGTGGTGCCCGGGCGACACAATCACCACACGGCCACGGTGCCAGCCGATGTGCTGCTCCACGCTGCGAAGGCTGTGCCGCAGCTCATCCGTCTCACGATCTCGATTGTCAACTCCCATGGGGGCGGCCTTCTCCACAGCCGCGAGCACCTCCCCGAGGGTTTTCGCGTGCCGCACTCGAGTGCCAATGCGGCTTGGCCAGCACCTCAGCACCGAGAAGGGATTGTTGAGGATTGGCATGACACTGCTGTTAAGGGGCTGACCAATGTGAATGTCACCTGGCTCCGTCGTGCTGGTTGGTTCTTTTGTGGTGGGAATGAGAAAGACCGGACGTCCCTGTTGGTAGGACTCTGCCTCGGCGTCTAAGATGGCTTTCAAGCAGCCGCCTCGCACCTCCTTTCGGTACTCGAAATTCACCTCGCTGCCGTTCACAAAGCTGTAGATGTACGTTGTGTTTTGAAAGCGCTCCAGGAGCTCGGCCGGGGTGTAGGTACGACGGTGGACGTAGAGCCCAGGCAGCCGATTCGGCTCTTCGGGAAGATACTCGCCTTCCTCTCGACGATTTAGGCGATTGCCGATAAACATACGAGGACGCTCCGTTCGCGGATCAGCCTCGGCGGGCTGCTCCGCCGTACCCGCTGTCACTCCATCAGGAGAGATGGTGGTGGTGACGCTAGCTCTATTGTTGTTGTTGTTGTTGTGGCCGTCGTTGCCGTTGTTTTGTGCTGGCACGGCGGTTGAAGGCTTGGCCACGGGGCGGCCTTCCACCGGCACTCTCGACGGCTTGACCGGCAAGGGTGAGAGCGGTGCACCGTCAACGGGAAGTTGAGTACGCCAGTACCACATCATGCCCATCAGCACCACACAAAGGAAAACGAGTAGTTGGATCAGCAGCACAATCACGCGCCGTCGGGAGAATCGGCGCCACTTTCGGTGATGCCCATGCCCTCCCAAAGCACCGGCGGGTGGCTTCGCGGTGCTGGATTCGGGGAAGGTGATCGCGGCGTCGCCACATGCCTTGCCCACGCTGCGATGACGCTCTTGCCCTTGCATGGCAAATTAGTTCGAAGGCAGAGGAGTGCCTGTGATGTGGAGCTGCTCAGATGGCCGCGCAGCCTTGTGGCGAGGTTCCTCTCGGTGTGTCTGTATCTCTCTTCTCTCCAGTGCTCTTGCATACACACACTTAGACACACACACATACACAAGTGGAAGGACGAAGTTGTGAAGCTCGTAATCTCAGAGGCTGGCCCCTTTACAGACCTCCTTGTTAATGCCCCTTGTTAGTTCCCTATTCGTCTCTTTGTGTGAGGGGGTTGAACGCAGAGAGGTCCCTTCGCTGCCTCGATAGCGTGTTAGACACGCAGTCCCCCGAAAATCAGCAGGTAAAGAGGAGGAAAAAAAAATTAGAGATAGTGAAAGGACAATGATATATATATATGTAGGTGAAACAGTCCAGAAAGCGAAGCCCGAGTATGGCAGGTGGGTCACAAGAAGCAATCGAAGCTACTGTGTGCGTCCTTGGCAATGTCAAACACGCGTTCCTCCCTCTTTCGTCTCGTCGGTCGCTAGACTAGATCAGGCGAGGAGCCGTAGAGATGGCTTCCTACTGCAAAAAAAAAATAAACTTGAAGAAGCCCACCACGTCCTCAGCGCGTCCTCTTCCTCTCTTCTCTCTCCCGCTTTGCAACCTGTAATGCTAATAAGGTAAACCTGGAGGGAAAAGGGGGGGAAGGGGCTCTATTCGACTGAATTACGTTTACCGGTGACGATGGGAACGCAGACTCAATGAGTGAGGACAAAAATAAAACAAAAAGGAAACTTCTTCTTTAAAAAATTGCTCTTCGAGGCATGCAAAGAGAGAGTTAGAGATAGGGGAAAAGGATCAGAGAAAGTGAGGTACCCATGTTGGTTATGCCGCAGCCTCCCAAAGGCAGTTTGTGATTCGTATTACTCTTTTCCTTTTCTTTTTCTTTTTTTTCCTTTTTTGACGCTGTAAAAGTGAACGAGCTTCTTCCACCCCATGCAACTTTCCTATCCAAGCGACGAAAAAAGAAATAAAAGAAAATAACAAACGAGAGCTCTGCCCCGACAAAGAAGAAATTGAGCTGGTGTCGAGTGTGTTCTCCAATCAGGTTGCTCAACCCAGATCCCTCACTATCATTCTTTCATATACATTCCAAGCAGCAAAGTATAAGGCAGATTTCTCTTTTGCTTTTGCGTGCTCCGCTGATGTTCACTCAGCGAGACACAGCTCGCTTTGCTCTCCACGCCTTCTTCCACAAAAACTGGCGTTCCTTTACTGACGCCACCGCCACACGCGAGAGCATCTCTCTCTCTCTCTCTCTCGGTCTGCTACCAGTTATGTGTGTAGCAAAGATAGTGCGTTGCCGTGATGGTTTCGTTTGTATTTTTATTCTTTTTTTTTTCTTTTTAATAGTATTAACTTGGAGAAACACAATGGCCAAAAAACCGCGAAGAAAAACAATAGAGATCAGAGAGAAAAACAAAACCAAAAAAAAGTGTGTTGGAAACGGAAAGCAGTACGGTGCACGTTCGTTCTCTCACTAACCAGTAGCAGAGTACTGGTACCGTGGTATGATGTCGTGTAGCAGGTGCACAGGTGCCAGCGCCACACCTAGACCCTGAGGAATGGAAGCGTAGGAAGGGACTTTGGCCTGAGATAACAATAATAAAGAAATGGAAAAGCAAAAACACGCGTCAGACGAATACAGAAGAAGACAGAGAGAAAAGAAAAGAAAAAAGAAAGATAAAAAAAAGGGGGTAAGTAGAGCATGTCCACTAGTCACTAGACACAATCAACTATAAAAAAAAAACAGATAAGGGGATAAATATATGTACGCGTACGTCTGTATGTGTGAAAGCATGAGAGAAAGAAAATTCTACAAGGCACATTTCCGTTGACAAAGCAGACAAAAGAATTTCAACACCTGCAATGGCTTGGACGACATCAAATACGAACAAGAGAAAAAAAAAGAGCCGCATATCTCAACAGAAAAGAAGAAAATAATAAAAATCAAAAGCTAAACGATGTGATTTGATGTGCATAAGTTCCGCATCAAACAATAGGTACGTCACATACAGCAAAAAAAAAAAAAAAAAGGACATAAAAGAAGAGAAGAAGTACATCAAGGGAAGAGAAAGGGACACTTTAAAAGAAAGAAGAGGGAGAACAGAGAAGTAAAGAGTTCCACACCTCTTGCCATATAAATTTATATTGTATTTCAGTTTGTTTAAAATTTCCGTGTTTTTTTTCGATTATTATTAGAAAAAAAAAGTTACTACACACATTCTACACAGGTATCTCATGTTGTATAAATCCTTCATAGATCAACAGTACTCGAAACGCGATGAACACGCGTGTGCCACATGAAGAAACGCGAAGCAAACTCAGAAAGGTAAGGAGAGCACTAAAAGAACGTCAAAAACAAAAAAAAAGGATTTTGCTTCTCATAAAGAGACACCGAGATTTTTCCTCCTGTGAAATAGCACCATCCCAGCAGCTGAGTTCTCTTCTATCAAGCAAAAAAACAAACGATTTAGCGTTGATGCCTGACACGAAATAAATAATAATAATAATAATAATAAAGCTGCAAAGAGCACAATAGTTTTTAAAAAGGCCTTGCAGAACATATCGTGAAAACCCTGCAGACCCTTCAACAACATCGCACATTTTTTATTTTTTTTTAATATACGAAAGGCCATTCGTAAAGAGCGTCAGCAGGGTAAAACAAAATTGTGTGTATGGGATTTGTTTTCGTTCATTTAGGGTTGTCATTTTTTTTTTTTTTTTAATCTTCTGCTTCGTTGCGTGTAGGTTCATCCCCTCCAAACAGAGAGAGAGAGACGTCGACAATAAAGACAGGCAAGAGAGAAACAGACAAAAGTAGAGCAGATCAAAGAAAACCGGAAGGCGTCACAGTCGTACACACAACTTACGCCTGGCCTACGACTGTGGTGTCGGATGCTTTTCGGGATCCTTTAGGGGGTATGCGAAGAGCCCCGTTGCTGCCCGACGTGTTCACAGCAGCCACCGTGAGAGTTGCGGAGCTTGACGGTGTGGAAGGAGGAGAAAGCGTGGTCGTCGTGGTCGTGGAGGTGGAAACGAGGCCCCCATCCTCCTCCTCGTCGTCTTGGCTCTCGCCCAGCTCAGCAGCCGCAGCGCCGTTGCGCCTCGCAGCCTCAGCCACAAGCTCGCCTGCGTGGGCGGAGGGGGAGAAGGTGCGGGGGCGGCCCATCGCCATCTGCTCCTGCAGGCGTCGCCGCAGCACGTCGGCCCATAGCTCCTTCGAGAAGGCCGCCTCCTCCAGCCGTTGCTTCGCCTCGCGCAGCCGCTGCGCGCGCTCACTTGCCGATTCCATCGGCTGGTAATCGGCCACGTAGGCCAACACGAGCAACAAGACGAGCGCCAAAAGTATGAGAAATAGATTTGGAAGACGGCAGCGGCGCCGCCGCCCCTCCACGCGATGACTGCACGCGGCAGCCGGGTTGACGAGCACCACCTCCACGTTCCGAAAGCTCTCGTCCTCATGGGCACGTCTGCGCATCTTTGAAAGTCGTTCGGGGTTAGGGGCCGTGTTCTTCTCCGGCCAGAGATCACCACTGGGTTCCGTAACCCCCACCGGCACCGCGTAACGGAGACTCATGATGATCGTACAGATACAGTGAACCACGTAATCAACAAAAGGGGAAAAAGGGAAAAAGAGGAAAAGGTAAGCAAACTACGCCTGAGGGAACAAGGCTAAGGAGTAACAATAGAGTTGAGAACTTGAGAGAAATATATATCTAAGCCACGCGCAGTTGCAGAACGAAACACTAGAAGGAAGCTTACAAGTGTGTTTCACGGATGCGAGAGGCGTGCGTGGAACACGCGGACCCCAACGTACCCGGGAGGGAGGAGGAGGAGGGGGGAAGACGGAAAGCGTAACACAAAAAGAGAACTGAGCTGGAAGAAAACACTTAGCGATCCCCCTAAGCAACAATCAGTGCTATCAGAAAACAGAAAAAAAAAGAAAACGTGGATATGAAAAATGACGCGTGTCGCTTCAGCTTCAAGACTAGGCAGAAGGTGTCGCAGAGCTTGTTTCGGGTAAGAATGCAGGAAGCAAAATAAAAAAAAAGGAGAAAAAGAATTGTCGTGTGTGTGTGTGTGTGTGTGTGTGTGTGTGTGAATGTGATACCTCTCAAGCAAATACTACGAAGAGAGATTCCCACACAAGAGAGGGAGAGAAGGAGGGCGTGGCGCAAACACACAGGGGAAAAAAAATAAGATAAAAATAGGAAAGAGGCGGAAGATACAAATGAAGGCGGCGATGGTAAACTTTACAAGCACGAGACCGCAGCAGCACAATGCGATGGACAATAAAATACTGCGAGCAGTGGCAGAAACAAGAACAAAATAAAAAGAGAGATAAATGAAAAGTAAAATATATCCTAAAGGTAACAGAGCAAAAAGAGAAAGAAAAAAAAAGGGAAGATTTGGAAAAAGGGAAAAATATAAGAAATAAACGTAATGCGCTTTGTCTCGATGGTCAAGTTTTGGTGTGAGTCCCCCCGAATAAAGTCCCCTAAGGTATCCGAGACAAAAAAAATACACTAATACTGAGTAGAAAAGAAAGGTTAAGGAGACTACAAGGAAAGTCAAAAAAAAAAAGCAGCTGTCTTCTTCTCTTCTTTGTTTTTTTTTTTTTTAAGCACGAAAGGGAGCAGCAAGAAGCCAATATCACTGCTATGTCTTCTGCAACAGACAGCTTACGGTACAGATGGCGGAGGTGTGCGAGTCGTCAGCGATGGCTATCGCGAATGCAAAACAAAAAGCCAAAAGTCGTAATTCACCCTTTGTCTTTGCGGAATCCTTTTTTTTCGCGTTTGTATGTCTTTCTTAAAATTCAATCAATATATAAAATGCTCTTTTATACGCATTCTTTTTTTATCGTTGCTGTTCTCTTTCTTACTTTCTTCGCTGGACTGTAAGCAGCGCAGCAGCAGTTGTGGCTTGTGGTTGTATGTATCAGAGATGCCAGCCAAAACGCGAACAGAGGTAGTTGTCGCCCACTTTCAATAGCGAAACCTCACACCTTGTTCCCTTTTTTTCTTCTTCTTCTTTTCTACTTGCTATTAGAAATGAGAGAGAACAAATATATATAGCCGGGATCTTCGGTTTACCTTTATATTTTGTTTATTTTAGTCCCGCTGCTTTTCAGTGGAAAGATGACGTTTGCGATCGACAGAACGAGTCCGAGGAAACATCCATTATTAAAAAAACGTGTATGGCATAACGGAGAAAGAGAGAGAGAGGAGGGAAGCAGGAAGATGAAACAGGAGAGATATTAAAAGAAGCGCAGAAGGACACAGCACACAATTTTCATGCGCAGGCAGCAGCACTGGAAAGTGCTTCACGAAAGGGTGAAGTCTTTGCGAAAGATGGCCCAAATTCAAAAGAAACAAAAAAAAACGGGGTTGCTCATCTCAGGTGACAGCGTCAATATCGTTCTTTTGTTGTTGATGAAGCTATACATTGCTTTTTTTGTTTGTTTGTTTGCTTCATCGTCTCTTTGTGCTTTTCTCCTTTTATCTGACCACGCCACCGGCTTCCTTTTTGCCCGCTATCCCTCTGTGGCCCATCTATAGCGGCAGTCATCCATGAGCCCATGGAAATGTCCGGAGCACCTTAAAATGTAGCTCGTTGCTGGCTACTGAATTGTTAATGAAGCACAACGCAGAATATAAAAAAAAACAGAGAGATACACTCTTTTAGTAAAAAGACGTCGATCTTTTGTTCGATCAGGTTCACTTTGCCGTCTGGTTCCGCATTTTTGCGCGGGTGAATTTTGTTTTGTGTTGTTGTTGCTAATTTTGATGCTTAGAAGAGCGGAGCGATGCTAGAGAGGCCATATTTCTTTTGTTTTCTGTTTTTTTTTTTTTTTTGATTATCAAACACGCACACCTGGTTTACAGCTATCACGGAGCATCCCAATAATACAGGAATTCTACCCATGCCTTGCTTGTAAAGAACAGTAGAAGGTGAGTGGAACTTTCTAACATGTGCAGGAAACAAATGTGAGCGCGGCAACCAAAAGGCAATTATCACATAATATGTGAAAGTGCAGCAATGAGTAATAAAAAGAAAAATTAATTTTTTTTCTCTTTTGTGTGTGTGTTTGTGGGACCATAACGCCGTGTTTCCCCACACCCGCCCTCAAAAAAGCCACCACACACGAGGAATGCCAGTTAGCGCCAATATCGCGGACCGCCTCAACTCTACCAAAGCAGAGAGAGAGAGAGACTACCTAACTCCCATCTGCAACAAAGCCCAACTAAGTAGTTGGACAGAACATCAACAGTCACCCTACAACGGAAAACAGAAAAAAAACAGCAATAACCTGCTAACACCACATGCGAGGCACGGTTAAACGAACATATCCTAGACCTCTCCGCGTCTCCTTTACCCTCTACAACGACTCGGTGCACATTCACCACGCAGGTGCGTTCATTTCCCGCTATCTCAAAGCACACTACACTATGGCGGGTGGCACTAAAACAGCTAAGCTACAGCCCACTTAACAGGCGCGCCCAGATCTTCGTACGCCTCCACGGGCAAGGGAAACGTCAGCAGCAGGTCGTTCTCCGAAGCACCCGTGACCCAGTGCACAGCCTTCGCAGCGGCGTCCTCGCGCGCAAGCACAAGCACAACGTCGCCGTCCTCCGCACCCACACGCACCGCACGGAAGTCCTCCAGCGCAAGCGTCTGCCCAGGCATCGCAAGCACACTCGGAAGGTCATCCAGGCTCGTCACAGGCGTCTTCGGCGACCGCGCGTCGACGACAAACCCCCGCACGCGCAGCCCCGCAAAGCCACCGCCGCATGTCGACGGCAGCACCACGCCGGCGCCATCGCTCCCCGCCAGCACACGCCTCGCAACGTCCGCAACGCTCTCCGCCATCGCAGACGCCTCCACCACCACGCGAGAGCTGAAAGCACACTGTGGCACCGGTATCGCACTCACTACACGATGCCCCAGCCTGTTGCGTGTCTCCCGCAGCGTCTCCGCCTCCGCACCGTCGTTGCTGCGCTGCACCGCAACGCGCACGCGACCGCGGTGGTGGCCCGCAAAGGCAAGCGACAGACTTCGCACCAGCGGACACGCACCCTCCTCGTGCGACACAACACCCACCACAGGCAGCGCCATCAGCGAGTCAAACAGCGTCGTCAGAGCAGCATCCGCCACAGCGTTCGCAGCAGTCGTCGTGGTCGTCGTTCCCTCCTCCTCGCCACCACCATCGGCCTCTTCGGGATCCGCTGTTGCTGCAGCATCAGATGCCCGCTCCAGGTACATCGGGGTAGGGAACTTCTCGTGCAGGAACTTGCGCAGCTGTTCAGCCGCGGCTGGTGTGTTGAAGCCAGCGTTGATGTTGAAGTACAGCGGATTGCTATTTGCAACACGCTGCATAATCATGTCGTTTAGTGTGAGATTATTTAGAAATTTAGCAAAGAGGCACCCTGCCGCGTCACCGCCAGCCAGCGTTGTCGCCGGAGCGCAACCATCGAAGTTATCGAGTGAGATGTTTACAACCGGCGCAACACCGGAGGGTGTCTGAGCACGAGTGCGGTGCAGCTGCAGCAGGTAGGGCAGAAACTGCGGAGACGCCTGCCACGGCCTGGCCATGATGAAGGCGTTGTACAGGAAGGGAATAAGAAAGTCAGCGGACTTTCTACTGCGATGACGCAGCGCAGTAAACGCGAATTCGCGCTCGTACCGAGTCTCGAAAAAGCGGAACATGTTGGTGCAATACACAAACGGGGCGTGGGCGGCGTAGTGACGTGGACGACGTGGCAACAACGGAGTACGAGTCAAAGCTGCTGGATGAAATGCGTGGGCCACCTCTACCGCCTCCTCCAGCGTTGGTGTCTTCACTCCCGGTAGCGCATCGAGAGCCCCCGTGCTGTTCGCTACGCGGTCCAGCGTCTCCCACATCTCCATCAAGTCCGCCGGCAGCTCATCTTCATGGCGCACATCCAGCTCTTGAATATTGAACTGTTGGGTGTGTAACACACTGGCCTTCCACGAGCCACCGCCGCCCGGGTATTCGCCGCCGCGCAGAATGGCCCCGCCGCCCCGCACGATCGTGCCACCGTACTCGTTGAACAGGTCCGTGATGGCAACGTCGCGGTTCACAAAGTAGTCATCGTTCATGTACACGTGCACCGCAGTTGTGTTCCGCACACGCCAGATATGCTGCTCGATCACATGAGAGTCAGCTGTGAAGCGCATCCCGTACGGCATCACAGCATCCTGGTGCACCGTCGTCAGCCGCAGGTGCGTCCCACGCGACCGCAGCGCCTGCACCGTCGCGTCGCCGCACACACCAGCGAGGAAGTTCTTCGCACCGTCCACCCAGGTCGGGTGGTGCCCGGGCGACACAATCACCACGCGGCCACGGTGCCAGCCGATGTGCTGCTCCACGCTGCGAAGGCTGTGCCGCAGCTCGTCCGTCTCGCGATCGCGATTGTCAGCGCCTTGGCGGGCATGGGCGTGCACGCTACCGAGAAGCTCTCCGAGGGTCTTCAGCGCTGTGTGGCCTCCGTTCAAAAACGAAGGGAGGCAGTCCAGGTCAGCAAAGCTGTGCACTGCTGTCTGGGCGGTGCCGTTTGCGTAGTACGCGTCCTCATGCCGCAGGACTGCACGCAGGCATGAGTTGCGAACGGCCTTCCGGTACTCGTGATTGGCCTCGCTGCCGTTTGCGAAGCTGTAGATGTAATCGGTATCACCAAACGTCTCCAGTAGCTCCTCCGCCGTAAAGGTGCGCTGCGACAGCTGCAAGCCAGGCAGCCGGTCGGGCTCCTCCGGCGCAGACTCCCCCTTCTCCACCTGAAACCGTGAGCGGACCTGGTACATGCCGGGCCGGATTGTGCGGGGGTCTACAGAGTTTATTGGAGAGGCACTCGGCGTGTCGGTTGCAGGCTCTACCGGCGCCGCCGTAGAGTTTTCCTCGGGGGTGGCGATGTTAGCGGGCGAAGTCTGCGTCACAGCCTTTTGTGTTTCCTGCTGATGAGTCGGTACAAGGGTGGACGTGGCAGTGACAAGGTCGATTTCTGCCGTCACAGGTGGCGCCGGCTCCTTCATCGTAGCCGTCGACGTGGGCATGCGAGGAGAGATGGTGGAGGGAGACGTAACGTTCGCGGCGTCAGCGGTACCGCGATGACCTTCCGTTTTTTGGCCTGCGTCCTCTTGAAAGGTGTTCGTGGTGGGCTGCGTTGATGGTTCTTCGGTGGACACCTGCGGCGTGTGCACAGAGGTCACCGCTGTCGTTGTGGAAGGCAGTGAGACGGGAGGCTGCGTGGGCTCTGCTGTTGGCTTTACTGTCGGTGCGAGAGAGCTCGGTAACCGCCCCTGTTGACGCCGTCGCTTCGCATCGAGGTTCAGCTTCTCCACGACCTCGTCCACCTTTGATGGCGCGGTGGCCGTCTCGCCCGTGGTGAGAGAGGAGGGCGCGGTGCTGTCCCGGCGCACAAAAACGTACAGCAGCACCAGCGCCAGGCAGACGGCCGCAGTGAGCAGCTTGGAGGGACGGTGCTTCATGGGGCGGACGGTGCCACCCAGCCCACCACCTGGTAGAGACGTTTCGGTGGGGGACTCTCTACGGCCGCCAAGTTTACGCAGACCATTTCGGAACATCACGACCAGAAGAAAGAATACTCGGGGGCACGCTATACCGACGGATGCTGATTTGTGTCTTCGACAACGGATAAAAATAAATCAGAGCGGTTTGCTCGTGTCGGTGACGATTCCTTGTTTCCTTTGTCCAACGTTGACGATCAAGAAGCGGCCAAAAATTCAATATACAAAGAAAAACAAAAACAGAAGAATCGCCTTTAGTACTTTTTTGTTGTTATTGTTGTTGTTTTTGTGGCAAATGATTTGGTGTGCGGAAAAAAGAAGATTAGTTAAAAAAAACAATGAACGTGATAACTCGTAAAAGAGAGAAATCACTCTTGGCCTCCCAGAGATACAAGGCAAATAAGCTAAATTGACCAGAGACAGTACGCACAAAAAGCGCGACGACCGGCTTGACAATGGCAAAGATGAGGAAGTAAGTCGCAGAAAAAAAAAGGCAAAGTGTCCTCATACACTCCTCGGATTCAAACACGAGGAAGGAAGGGCGTGAAAAGAAAAAGACAAATGGAAGCAGAAAACAGAATGATATAAGAAAAAGTCAGAAAACAAAGGAAAATGAAAGGAGCGACTCACTACTCTACGAAAGAAACACAAATAAAGCGACGACTTTTACTCGCTGAAGATGGCCACGTTTGTGCTTTGCAATAAAGAAAAAAAACTTTTCACTCAGACGCAGTTTCTGCGGCGTGTGCGAAGATCCAAATATTATTTTCTCAAGCGCAGCTGCTATAAGAAAAATAGAGGAGACACTATAATTACTTGAACAAATGATTCGAACAAGAAACCGTAGCACTCTGGATCAAAAACAAATACCCCCAGTAATGTGTTTTAGTACTTCTTCTTCCTGTGACTTTATTTTATGTTTGTGTGTGTGTGTGTGTGATAAAACAAAAAGGGAAAGAGGGCGTTATGCAACGCACGCGTTCACTGTCTTAAACTCAAGCCAAAAAGAACTTTTGGCGCTGCCTTTCTTTCCGCTAACCCTCACACTTGCCCCACAATGTTCTGCACTGTTAAGTGAAAAAGTACCTCTGTGTCTGCGCGGTTTCTGGGTGCTCCGATGGAAAGCCATTTGGCGAGGAAAAACGGAACGAGACGTGGAGAGAGAGAGAGAGAGAATAGTGTGAGTGTGTATTATCGAAAACGTCAACATCAACAGACATGCATTGCACCGAGAAAGTACTTCTTTTTGAAAACACCCATTTTTCTAGTTCATACTGCTGTCCGTCTTCACCACCAAAGCAGCAACAAAAATACTATTTTATCGAGACTCACTAAAGCAGCTTGCGATAGAAAGCTTTGTTACGTTAGGCTGCGTACCGGTAGGGCCGTGAAAACAGCTGCCGCAACGACCGACCGTCCTCAATCGCTCCTCGCCTTGCTGTCGTGCTGTTGTTGTTTTTTCTTATAAGATAGAAACCGCCTCGCATGATCCTCACTTTCAACACACACAAAGACGAATAAAAAAGGTTCGTTACTAAGCATACAGCACCTCGTTGAAGTCATAAGGCTCGCCTCAACAATTACAACTAAGGTGAAACCCACTTCACGGAGGCACTCAGGTCCTCCAGTTCGCGCACCGGTAGCGGGTACGTCAGCAGCAGGTCGTTCTCCGATGCACCGGTGACCCAATGCACAGCCTTCGCAGTAGCGTCCTCGCGCGCAAGCACAAGCACAACGTCGCCGTCCTCCGCACCCACACGCACCGCACGGAAGTCCTCCAGCGCAAGCGTCTGCCCAGGCATCGCAAGCACACTCGGAAGGTCAGCCAGGCTCGTCACAGGCGTCTTCGGCGACCGCGCGTCGACGACAAACCCACGCACGCGCAGCCCCGCAAAGCCACCGCCGCACGTCGACGGCAGCACCACGCCGGCGCCATCGCTCTCCGCCAGCACACGCCTCACAACGTCCGCAACGCTCTCCGCCATCGCAGACGCCTCCACCGCCACGCGAGAGCTGAAGGCACACTGTGGCACCGGTATCGCACTCACTACACGATGCCCCAGTCTGTTGCGTGTCTCCCGCAGCGTCTCCGCCTCCGCACCGTCGTTGCTGCGCTGCACCGCAACGTGCACGCGACCGCGGTGGTGGCCCGCAAAGGCAAGCGACAGACTTCGCACCAGCGGACACGCACCCTCCTCGTGCGACACAACACCCACCACAGGCAGCGCCATCAGCGAGTCAAACAGCGTCGTCAGAGCAGCATCCACCACAGCGTTCGCAGCAGTCGTCGTGGTCGTCGTTCCCTCCTCCTCGCCACCAGCAGCAGCCTCTTCGGGATCCGCTGTTGCTGTGGGAGCGGATGCCCGCTCCAGGTATATCGGGGTAGGGAACTTCTCGTGCAGGAACTTGCGCAGCTGTTCAGCCGCGGCTGGTGTGTTGAAGCCAGCGTTAATGTTGAAGTACAGCGGATTGCTCTGCCCAACACGGTCGATAAAACCCTGATTCTCTTTAAGATCATCCGAGAACTTCCCAAAGGCGCATCCGTTAGCCCCTGCGCCGGCTAAGAGCGTCGCCGGAGCGCAACCATCGAAGTTATCGAGTGAGATGTTTACAACCGGCGCAACACCGGAGGGTGTCTGAGCACGACTGCGGTGCAGCTGCAGCAGGTAGGGCAGAAATTTAGGGGACGCCTGCCACGGTCTGGCCATGACGAAGGCGTTGTACAGGAAGGGAATGAACAAATCCCGCGCCTTGCGTCCGCGATGGTGCAGCGATGTGTTGGCGAACTCGCGCTCATACCGCGTTTCAAGGAAGCGGAACATGTTGGTGCAGTAGACAAACGGGGCGTGGGTGGCGTAGTGGCGTACACGACGTGCCTGGAGTGACTCCAGCGGCAGCGGCTCTGGGCTGTAATGGTGCGCGACGTTGACGGCCTCGTTAAGGGGAGCCTCAGCAATGGCTGGCAATGCATCGGCACCGCCAACGGAGGCGGCCAGTCGACTCTGTGCCGCCCACATCTCCATCAGGCCCGCTGGGAGATAATCTTCCTTATTCACATCCACCTCTTTCACACTAAACTGCTCGGTGTTGCTGACGCCCTTCGCCCACGATGCTGTGTGGTCGCCCGGTGCCGCAACAGCAATTCGACTCCACTCCGTCCTCACGATCGTGCCACCGTACTCGTTGAATAGGTCCGTGATGGCAACGTCGCGGTTCACAAAGTAGTCATCGTTCATGTACACGTGCACCGCAGTCGTGTTCCGCACACGCCAGATGTGCTGCTCGATCGTGTGGGAGTTAGCTGTGAAGCGCATCCCGTACGGCATCACAGCATCCTGGTGCACCGTCGTCAGCCGCAGGTGCGTCCCACGCGACCGCAGCGCCTGCACCGTCGCGTCGCCGCACACACCAGCGAGGAAGTTCTTCGCACCGTCCACCCAAGTCGGGTGGTGCCCGGGCGACACAATCACCACGCGGCCACGGTGCCAACTGATGTGCTGCTCCACACTGCGAAGGCTGTGCCGCAGCTCGTCCGTCTCGCGATCGCGATTGTCAGCGCCCTTCTCTGCGTTCCCCTCCACTGTACTCAACAAATCTCCCAACGTGCTGACCTTGTCAGCTCCGTTCTTCAGGAATCTGGGTATACATTTCAGCAGCGTAAAGGGCGTCTCTGAGGCTGGGAGTGTTGGGTTTAGCGCAGTTGTCTGCCCATGTTCATCCTGGCCAACATCTAGGGCGTCTGCCCCGGTCTCAGCGGTCGGCCTCTGTGTCCACAGTGTGGATTGTCCCGCTGTGTATGACTCGTTTTCTGCCCTCAGCACGGCCAAGAGACAAGCCAACCGGACCTCCTTGCGGTACTGGTGATTGCTCTCCGTGCCGTTGGCAAAGCTATAAATGTAATCGGTGTCTCCAAACCTCTCGAGCAGCTCATCTGACGTGAACATTCGCCGGTGCACTTGCAGCCCAGGCAAGCGGTCGGGCTCCTCCAAATGGTGTGCCCCTTCTTGCTTGCTCACGACGACAAGCCGAGGCTCTGGTGTGGGCGGCACCACCAGTTCAGTCGCCGTGAACATCGCAGCCTTGTCGGTAGTGTTAGCAGTAGCGATGGTGGTGGTGGTGGGATGGAGTGCGTCCGTCACTACTGGCATTGCGGTGCTCACCATCGCTGCCGTCTCCGCACCGCTTCTTGGTGGCGGTGGAGATGCACTCGTCCACTGCTGGCCGCGGCGGCGCAGCACCTCAGCTCGGACCTGTCCGGCCACTTCCTCCTCCTCGGCAGCGGTGAGGGCGGAGCGAGCGGCGCCGTGGACGCGTCGCAGCGAGTTCATCGGAGCTGTGCTGAAGACAGCCGCCACGCCGAGAACAAAGAGAAATACGCCGAAAACGGCGCAGACGAAGAAGACGGGGGACCGCGGCCGTCGTGTGCGGCGGGTGTACGCACCGACGCTGCCACCACCGGCAGGGAGGGGCAGCTCCGTCGACCCACGTCTAAAGCCCAGCTTGCGCATTGTGCGGATTTGAGAATTAAAAAACACGAGAAGGAGCCCAAAGATGAAGTAAGTTTGGGAAGATGGTGGAATGAGTCCTCCTGTCGGTGCGTGACTGACAGAACGGTGAAAGAAAAAAAAGAAGGACTTGTTGAAAAAAAAAAAACGATCAATGAATTGGATAATCAGAAAGGGATAAAGAGAAGAAAAGAAGTCGAAAATAGACGTGTCAATGACTCGGTTTGAGTTTCTGGTGCTGAGGTGTGTCACAGGACACCGGGACAACGTCGTGTACGTGCTCACTAAGCCCGTATGTGTAGGCGGACAGCTAGATCACTCCTCCACTACAATAAAATGGGGATCGGCGCTTTGAATAAACGGGCCAGCAAAAAAAAAAAAGAGAGAGAAAGGCAAAACGAGCAACAAAGGACCTAAATGAAGAAAGCAACACAAAATCTGTAAAGTGAAGTTAAAGAGAAAGATTTTTTTTTTTTTTATGTTGTTTTTTACTTTTTGGTTTTAATGAAGCTGTGAGTAAAGCTAATAAAGAGAAACACAAGAAATGGGAATGGAAAGTAGCACTTGGCAGCGAGAGCCTTAGAAACACCCACACTTGTCAGAGGCAGAGAAGAGAAAGTAAAGAATGCAAGGCCTTTTTTTTTTTTTAAGACGTAGGACTTGTAAGAGTACCGTAAAAAAAAAAAAAACGTGGTTGGGGTGAAATGGCAACTAGTAGCACAATTAGAAAAAAAGACCTTTAATGCGGAGCCTTTCCTTTTTTAAAAAAAACCTAGGAGCGGAGGAGCACAGCCCCAACGTACACCTTCGCTCAACCGAACAGAAGCGATCGAGGAACAAATGTTGATCACACGAAAGCGGATGGAACAGCTGCCACCACTATACTACCTCTTCATTCTCAAAAAGCAACACAGCAGTGATACGAGGGCAGATGTGTGCGCAGCAACACGACAGGAAAACAGAGAGGTGGCGATGAACAGTAGACGAAGTAGAGAACATTAAGCGCAAGAAGGGCGAATATCTCGCGGTGCCAAATCATAACAGCACGTGTGTGTGTGTGGGTGTGTAGAAGGTGTTGTCCTCTTCTTCTTCTTGTTTTGCTATATTTTCAGCTTCGCCGTAGAAGAAAAAGAAAGCATACATTCAAAAGAAGAACAGCCTCATCTCTTTTTCGCGCCAGCTCACGTACGCAAATACTTCGAAAATGGCACATTGATGGATTTTCATCGGCCAGCGACAAACCATCACCGAGCCGCATACCTCCTTGCATTCGAATAGAAGTCAGTGCCCATGTAGACGGAATTAGCCGAACGACAGCATCTAACGGCGTTTGGCGCCGCGTCTCTCGAGTGAATACTGACATTCCCGCATGCACCGCGAGCTTTGCGTATGTATGTATGTTAGTTAGTTTTTTTTTTAATAGAAGCTTCCAGCCTCGTCGATAACCTTCTGCAGTAAATATGACCCTTTGACACCACTCTTTATCTTTTACTTAGCACTGGCGGTGGTAATTTGAGTTTTATTCTTACAAGTACAAATGCAAGCAGGATACGTCACCTAATATTTTTCTCCTCGTAGCGTCTGCTTCAGTCTGACTCAGGCTGGAGCAGTACTATGCTTGCGACCACTTAACAGGCTCGTTCAGATCTTCGTACGCCTCTACAGGCAAGGGAAACGTCAGCAGTAGGTCGTTCTCCGAAGCACCGGTGATCCAGTGCACAGCCTTCGCAGTAGCGTCCTCGCGCGCAAGCACAAGCACAACGTCGCCGTCCTCCGCACCCACACGCACCGCACGGAAATCCTCCAGCGCAAGCGTCTGCCCAGGCATCGCAAGCACACTCGGAAGATCAGCCAGGCTCGTCACAGGCGTCTTCGGCGACCGCGCGTCAACGACAAACCCACGCACGCGCAGCCCCGCAAAGCCACCGCCGCACGTCGACGGCAGCACCACGCCGGCGCCATCGCTCTCCGCCAGCACACGCCTCGCAACGTCCGCAACGCTCTCCGCCATCGCTGACGCCTCCACCACCACGCGAGAGCTGAAGGCACACAACAGACTGGACATGGCACTTACAATTCGATGCCCCAGCCTGCTGCGTGTCTCCCGCAGCGTCTCCGCCTCCGCACCGTCGTTGCTGCGCTGCACCGCAACGTGCACGCGACCGCGGTGGTGGCCCGCAAAGGCAAGCGACAGACTTCGCACCAGCGGACACGCACCCTCCTCGTGCGACACAACACCCACCACAGGCAGCGCCATCAGCGAGTCAAACAGCGTCGTCAGAGCAGCATCCACCACAGCGTTCGCAGCAGTCGTCGTGGTCGTTGTTCCCTCCTCCTCGCCACCGGCAGCAGCTTCTTCGGGATCCGCTGTTGCTGCAGCATCAGATGCCTGCTCCAGGTACATCGGGGTAGGGAACTTCTCGTGCAGGAACTTGCGCAGCTGTTCAGCCGCAGCTAGTGTGTTGAAACCAGCGTTGATGTTGAAGTACAGCGGGTTGCCATCGCGAATGCGACCCACTAATTCATTGTTCGCGGTTGCGTTATCCACAAACTTTCCATACGTGCACTCCGAGGCGGTGCGTCCGCCGCGCAACGTCGACTGCCCGCAGCTATCGAAGTTATCGAGTGAGATGTCAACCGTCAACGGGGCCTCGGTGAGGTTGTGCTCACGGTTTTGATGCAGCTGCAGCAGGTAGGGCAGAAATTTAGGGGATGCCTGCCACGGCCTGGCCATCACAAAGGCGTTGTAGACGAAAGGCACGTAGAGGTCTCGTGCGCGACGCGAACGGTGAATGTAGGAGTAGTGGGCAAACTCGCGTGCGTACCTGGTCTGCAGAAAGCGGTGCATATTGGTGCAATACACAAATGGGGCGTGGGTGGCATAGCGACGATGCCGGCGCGGCTTGGCGGTCCGAGGCCACTCTACCGGGTCGTAGCTGTAAGCGGCATCGACAATGTCCTCAAGCGCGATAGGCGGAATGGGCGATGAGAGGTTCTCGTGCCTCTCTTCCTTCTCCGCCATCCACACGCGCTTCAAATCCTCTGGAAGGTAGTCGTCGTGGCGCAGATCGAGCTCCATAATGTTGAACAGGTGCGTGTTGCGCACCCCCTCGCCCCATGTACCACCATCCACTGGACCACGAATACCATTCCGCAGAATCCCTTTCTCCGTCCTCACGATCGTGCCACCGTACTCATTGAACAGGTCCGTGATGGCAACGTCGCGGTTCACAAAGTAGTCATCGTTCATGTACACGTGCACCGCAGTCGTGTTCCGCACACGCCAGATATGCTGCTCGATCGAATGCGAATCGACCGTCAGGCGAATCCCGTACGGCATCACAGCATCCTGGTGCACCGTCGTCAGCCGCAGGTGCGTCCCACGCGACCGCAGCGCCTGCACCGTCGCGTCGCCGCACACACCAGCGAGGAAGTTCTTCGCACCGTCCACCCAGGTCGGGTGGTGCCCGGGCGACACAATCACCACGCGGCCACGGTGCCAGCGGATGTGCTGCTCCACGCTGCGAAGGCTGTGCCGCAGCTCATCCGTCTCGCGATCACCAATGTTGGGGCGAATGTACTTGACAACAATATTGAGAAAGTCGGCCATGGTGGCCTTCTCCTTGAGCCCTTTGTTCAGGTAGGAAGGGTAGCAGGCTGGAGTGTTATTGTTGTGCTCAAGCTGCATCGCCGTTGGTAGAATGCCACCACTCGTGTAGACGCTGCTCTCGAGCTCCTTGAATTTTACTTGACAGGAGCCCAAGGTGGCCTTGCGGAAATGATGATTCAGCTCGCTGCCGTTCACAAAGCTGTAGAGGTAGTCGGTGTCCGCGTACAACTGCAGCAGCTCATCCGACGTGAAAGTGCGGCGGCTCACCGTGAGCCCCGGCAGGCGGTCCGGCTCCTCTGGCGCGTACTCGCCACTCTCATACTGATTCATCAGATCCTCAAATTGCGCCTCCGGTCGTGCTGTGCGGGTGTCCTCACGATCAAAAATGTTCACGTACTGCATGGGCGGGTTGGGGACTGCAACGCGGGTTGTGGTTGTAGACACCGTCGATGTCGGCTGCACGGACGCTATCGTCGTCGTCGTCGTTGTCGTTGTTAATTCTCCTCCAGCTGGCACGTCTGTCGCGGTCGCCTTTTGCGCGGTCTGCCTCTGCGCATCGTTCTGCGCTACAACGCCGTCCACGGAAGGGGTGAGCGTGGTGAAGAGGTACACCGCCAGCACGCAAATAGCGAAGAGAGCTCCGCAGGCAACAGTTAGATATGTGGAGGAGCGTTTGCTCAGGCGTCTGCGAAGGTTCGTGTGAGTCGGATGCCTTGCCGAGGCGTCAGAGAGCTTTACGTGGACATCTTCTGCAACATCGCGGCTGGTGCGGTTGCGGTTGTACGGTTGCATTACTGCTGGTTCTACTTTGTGTAGCACGAGATGGTAAAACGTCCTCTTCTTCGCACAACTCTATCGCGAAGAGCGGATGGTGAAGCCGACGTGGCTAGAAAAAAAGCGATTTCGAATGGAGACTAGTAGCCACGACTTCTGAGGCTGTGCACCAGCTCATGTACCGGGGCTCAGGAAAAAGAAAATATGAGACTAAAAAAGAGAGAGAAGCTCAAAGTCAACGCGGAAATGATTTTCTTATTTACTTTACAATAAGAATCCGTGCAGCTGTTTGATTAATGTGTGTCCACAAGACAGAAGGTCTAATAGACTCAATGAAAAGTGCAAAATAAGGAGTTAGGACTAGACTCGCCTGTTAGAAGCAACAGGCGTACTATCCGAATGACAATGACAAATACAAAAAAAAAAGTAAAAGAATACCTGCTCGAACTTAAGCAAGAGAAACTTGAGGAAGAGTGGATTTTTCTACACGTCCTTTGGGAATCCGATGTATAAAATCTGACACCTAAGAAAGTTGAGGTTCAAATCGAGTTTGTCGTGTAGGTCTGCTTCTAGGCTGTTTGCCGTCCTCCCGTTAGAAGTCGCTCTTACAAAAGAAATAAAAGGTGTTATTTTTAATAATTAGAATAAGAAAAGAGAGGATTAATGAATGAATGTTGCTTTTTGCCTTTGTTTTGATAATGCCGAATGTTCAGCGAGTCAACAGCACATTTGCAGAGAATGAGAAGGATGGACAGAACGAGATGAATGCCAGGAAACAGCAGGTGACACAAGAGAGGTAGAACAGCACTACATATCTAACGCAGCATTCAGTCGTGAATCTGTCTACTGGTTCTATCACGCAATGTCTTATTCACTACTTTCCTTATTTTTTGATTTTATTATTAAGCCGCTCCGGCTAAGATTGCAAGCAACTGTCTTTAACCCAGCCTCTGACAGAGACCGCAAGAGAGATAATTCGCATCATGATAAAGTTCGATTTGCATCTTTGAAGAACGCTTTGAAGCGCTTGTAAGAAAGGAAAAAAAAGCTCGACTTTATAGGAGTCACGATGATGAGCAGAGGTATAAGCAGCTTCATTGGATGCTGATTTTCGACTACCAGAGGCAGTTTCACAGAAAAAAAGCAATGGAAATTATGCTTTTCGCACGCGCATCGATGATCATGTTCTGCCGCCTAGAATGTCAGCTAGATCACAATGACGAAGGGAAGAAACGTAGCTAGATGAGAAAAATAGAGCGTCAAATGTGAGACTCTCTTAAATAAGCATGAGAGACGATGTGAGGGAGAATAGAAGCTTGAGAAAATGTATATAGGTTCTCTGATTGCGGTACCGTATTGCTTCGTTGGGCTTTTGTAGCTCGTTTTTGTGATTGGTAGAAATTAAAAGCGCGTCAGGGAAGATACTGCCACAGCAGAAAAACGAAAAAGTGCACTTTGGGATATCTTTATCGAGAGTTGTCCTCCAAGCTTTTAGAGGCGCAGAGAGAAAAACGAGAGGAAAAGTAAAGAAGCCACATCGATGATGGTTTATCTTCACTTCTGTCCCTAAGGCGACGCTCACTTCGATTTGGTTTCATGGTTGTATGTCTGTGAAGAAGAAAGAATGAAGCTTGACTGGCAGAAATGACGCTGATGTGGCGATCGAGTGAGTATGGAGGACGCGGTGTCAAGCCGCACTTCGTCCTTTAACACTGGTCGAATCGAAGAAAATGAAAATGGTATGCGCCACAAGAAAACGGAAGCCGAGGCGATCGATTGCTTCAAGGTCGGCAAAGACGCACCTTTTTGGAGGCTTGAAACAGAGAGAACAAAAAATAGAGAGGACAGCGAGAGGGAAGCAAAGGTAGTTGACGAACCACGCGAAGATACCAGGTTTTGAGCACTACTGAACCTGGTCCACAACAAAAAGAAAAGTGCCGCCCCGCGCACGAGGGTCCCCATAGGAGGATGTGCGCATGTACCACTCCATGTATTCGCCAAAACAAAGTAGGCTTGAGAAGAAACCTTGGATGCTTCGCATACACACACCGGCTTTCTCTTCGCAAGGAAGGAGAAGGAGAGGCAGTGAGATGAAAGGCGCAGCATCCTTGTGTTTCTGTCGTCTCAAAAAGAAAAGACACAGCACAGCATAATCCCCACTGTTATTCGGTGCGGAGTGTTTGTAGCTGGACTAGCGACCAGAAAAGGGCAGAAAGCCTACAGCTGGCAGGCGTACTTGCAACGTTTGGCTCGTAGATCTATTTTTAAAAGAGATTTTTACTTGGCGCTTCAATACGCAAGCATTTCTTCGCTTATTACGATTGCGTGATGCAGAACAAATTGGGAGACAAGACAAATTGGGGATTGCAGAACGAAACCAAAAAAAAGAGATATCAAATCGCAGCACGAAACTCGGTAGTTTGCACAAAAATTAGGGAAAGTAAATTTCTACACATTACGTAGAAACAACAACAACGCGAGGCCCTCCAAAACACCACATCCTTTCCATTTTTTTAATTCATCTCTACTTAAAAGTACACAAATATAGGCGTTTTGGCGCCCAAGAAACTGAGGTATCGCAAGACGCCATGGAGTTGAGGAGAGCAAATGCACGAGCCGAAGGTGGAGAGAAGTGAAAAAAGGAGAAGCGCTTCTTCTTTGCAGAGAAAATAAAACGGCTAAGCGAGCAATGGTGATGCCCTTCAATATTATTATTTTTTGTGTGTGTGTGCATGTGCTCATCGTTGGGCTCATCTCATCTTACAATAGAAGAATTACGTATGTACATGTTGGCGCGTCAAAATATCTTGCGCGCTGAGGTATCTGAAGAGAGTTGGGCTGTGCTAGGATTGTTGTTTGTGCCACGTCAGCCAGTAGAGTTGCTCGGCTTTGGCCCCAATGACAGAGTACACAGAGGCGCCAAGCTTGCCTGTCTTTGCTTGCTTTTTCTCATTCTGATTTTTGTACAAGTCGGAAAGTGAGCTTCTTAGGAAAAGCTGCCAGCGATATGGCGACGAAAAGAGATCTGAAGAACGGGTCTACATTTACACGCGTGTGTGTGTAAATGCGTCTGAGCATCGAGGTGCGTGTGTTAGCTTCTTCTCCGGCCTTCATCGCTACATCAGGTGAACGGCATCCATCGTCTGCAGAAGAGAGGATATTAACACATCTAACGAGCCCGCGGTGGGGATGGGCACGTGTTCTAGGTAGGGGTGACGGACCGCCTCGGTGGCAGTGATACGCTGGCTTGGCTCATACATCAGACAGCGGCGCAGGAGGTCGACTCCCTCAGCGGACACACTGGCATCGAAGCGCGTGGCTGCCATGTACTCATTAAACAATGGGCGCTCGAACCACAGCTCGACCGGCAGGTGGTAGGAGTTGGCGCTACTACGTGCACTCTCCTCACGCTGCTGCGTTACGCTGGCGCCGTGGTAAAAGCGCTTGTGTGCCAGTTGCGTAAGGAGGTCCGGCGCGCGGCTGCTGCTGCTGCTGTGCGTCGGCGACGAGCTTTGCTGTTGCTGTTGTTGTTGCTGTGCCAGCTGCTGTTGTTGCACGTACACGTCTCCATTCACCGCCAGGTCCGGCCGCTCAGCAGCGGCGCGGCGCGACCGGTCCAGCCGCTCCGTCGTACCGGTGTAGGTCATCATCGACGGCCACGTCTCCTTCGTTGGTGAGCCGAGCAGCCAGAACATGCGCAGCAGCTGCTCATCCTCGTTTCGACCGCTAAAGAGCACTTTGCTGGTGGCCATCTCAAAGAATATGGCGCCCATGGACCAGATGTCTACTGGGTAAGAATACAGCGCAGAGCTCATGAGCACGTCCGGACTGCGATACCACAGGGTCACCACCTCATGCGAGTACTTCTTCACAGGGATCTCCTCCACACGCGCCAGCCCAAAATCGCCGATCTTCACGATGAGCTGGTTCGGTGCATCCTTGGTGCCTGCCGCCTCCTCCCACGGGGACACACTGCCGTCTGCTGCGCTAGGACGCGCCAGATGTTCGCCGCTGCTGGTGGCAGCCTTCACGGCCTCGCCATTTACACCGGCACCACCGCGCCCCTCGCCAGCCTGCGGCACGCGCAGTGGCTGCTGCGGGGACGATGGCAGCGCCGTGAGGGCCGCGAAGTCAGGTCCGCGCACATTCACAAAAATGTTCTGCGGCTTCATGTCGCGGTGCACCACGCTGCGACCGTGCAGGTACTCCAGCCCGAGAAAGATCTGCTTGAGGATAGGACGCATCTCCGTGTCCGCGTCCAGGAGACGCTGCGGGCGGGACTCCATGTAGCGCTTCAGGTCGCAGTCGCACAGCTCAAAGATCATCGTGATCTTCGGTGGTTCGAAGAGCACCTCGAACAGTTCTACCACATTGTTATGACGAAGCTCCTTCAGGAGACAAATCTCACGAATGGCCGCACCGGGGATGCCCTCGTCATCGCTTGTCACTACCATGCGCTTGAAAGCCACCACACGCCCTGTTTGCATCTCCGTCCCCTTGTACACGCTGCCATAGGTGCCCTCGCCCAGCTTCACCACGTGCCGGTACCTTCCTGCAGTAGACATGGCGAGGCACCGAAAACGGGTGAGGAGCTAATCTTACCGAGGTGGCAGAAAAATTATCTTACACCGCTCAGCCGCACGTGTTCTCTTTCAGTGTGAAAGAGAAACGGCAAACGCGCACGACAGAACGCAGGTAGTTTCTTTTTTTTTTTTCGAGAATTGCCAGGCGACACGAGATTCGTTGAAAGTTTTTTAATAGCTGAAAATGTGACAATGGTTTGATATTTTTGGTGTTGTTGTTGTTGTTATTGTTTTTTGCTTTTAGCGTGCCAAAAAGACTCCTATTCCGATGCCTTGATACACTAACTTTGCTACAAACGACGCACAACCAAAATAATCAAGTGAAGAATGAGTCAAAGAGACTCGAAAAAGGGAGGATGGAAAACAAAAAAAAAAGGAACCCAAAGTGGGAGTGCGAAAGTGCCACTAAAAATAAAACAACCACCAAGCACCACCAAAGAGAAAAAAAAAGCTGAGAAGTCGACTTAAAGAGAAGATGCAACGCAGACAACGAAAACGGAAAACAAAAAAACAAAAACCCGTTTTCGAGAATGTGACAATGACGCCGCCAAAAATAAGAATTTTGAAAAAAGGACGAAAACGAGATATGTAGTTTCACTCGTATGGAGAAAGAGAAAAGATACTAATGTATCGAGAAAGCAAAGAGAAAAAGAAGGGTCGACGATCGGGGGCTAATGTGTCTTGTAAAGGAAAAAAGAGAGGCAAAGTGAAGAGCGCACCTTTGAACACCACAAAGGTAAAATGAGCTGTCTGCTTAGTAGCAGATGAGAGCTGAGTCTGAAAAGGTTTTCGATGTCCTTTGAGGCTACCAGCTACGAAGACAGTAGAAAAAGGAGAAAGAAAGACGCTTATATAAAGAGAGGTTCACAGCACGCCTCACAAAGACAGCGACGGTTGGCGTACAAATAGACACAATTCTATTTTTAAAAAGACGAGAAGATAAAAACAGAAAGCCCTACGTGCGTGCTTACTAATGCGAAAGAGCTATACCTATATCTCTAGATAACGTGCTCGCGTCAAGCGCACAGTCAATGAGAGAAAGAAGATAAAATCGTCGGTTTGTTTTTTGTAATTAGTTGAGGCCAGGAAATGGAAAAAAGGAGAGAGAAAAAAGACTCCTATGCTACAGCTTCAGCCCCAGGCAACAGCTTTAATGGCGAAGCTTGTTGTAGAGCGAAGAGTGCCTTGAAGAGTTTCAGTTAAAAATGGAACGCGGAAACCTATTGGCAACTTCGTCCAGCTTACTCGTCAAATCTGACACGCGAGTCCACAAAAAGAGCAACAGTAGAGTGTGGCAGCGCGTAGACGTACCTATTCAACGACCACAATTGTGCTACACAAAAAAATGAGCGCAATAAATTGTGCTTGGAGTTCACTGCGGACAACAGTTTTAAAAGAAATTGTGTTCATGTGTGTGTATGTGTGTGTTGTATTCGTGCGCCATGCATTTGGTCGGGGGATAGCGTTCGGTTGTATCAAAGAGTTGAGAAGTCAAAGAAATAGAGCGTGTTCGAATAAAGCATAGGGACATACGAATGTGTAACACAAAAGTTCAAGAACACAGGAAAAGGAGCCCCACACCCACCCACATGTAGCTTCTTTAGTAAGACTGCGCAGAACAGCGCTGTTGCACTTTATGCGTATTTCACGCGCGGTTTTGCCACAGACGATTTCCCTGGGCACAAAAGACAACCTCCATTTGTCATCGCCTAACATAAACAAACTGGCCCTCATGGCAGGACTCAAAAGGTGGCTGTGCTACCCGCTTTTATTCGCGTAGCCCCCACACGCGTGCGCCAGGAATATCTAGCGCTCCTTGCTAACTCGGCGACTCCGCCACAGCGCTTCCAAGATAGATGCAGACGTATTTTTTTTTAATCCATATTTAAGCCTTTTTTTTCTAGTGTTGTTGTAGTTGTTGTGGTGGTGGTTGTCCGCTTTTGCAGTCCCGCTGACGATACTGTCGAGGCGTTTGTGCCGTCTCTATGCAAAACAAAAAAAAGTGAAAAAATGAGACATCCCTGAGGATTGAAAACAGAGCACATACTGACGACAAATCAATAAAAAAGAGCGAGGCCCTACCACTCGCATCACAAGCAATCATGTACATGGCTTACAACACGCTGATCTTCTCAGCAAGTCTTTCTTTATGTTTGTTTGTTTTTCAACTTATTTCTAGAGCCTAGAGGAGACCAAGAGCAAACTGAGCTCTACCAATTATGCCAACAAAAGCAGTCATAGCAGCAACACTTTTCTAGAACCTTGTACATGTTTTTTTGGTGTCGTCCCGCAATGATATTGAAAATAAAAAGCACAGCTCCGGCGAAGAGGTCTTTCAACCCTCGACAAAAACAACAAAAACACGCTCTCGATGCTCCCGCATCACATGAAATGAGAGGAGAAAGAACACGCTTTACTCACGGAAGACACTCACAGGGCAACGCCGATGCTCATTCTTGACTCGTACGCACGCAGCTTCGCGTTGAGTTGCCCTATCGCAGCATCCTTACGTCCTATGAGCGTGTGCGCATCCTGGATTTTCTTGTTCGTGTCCGCCAGCTCCTCCTGCACCCGCCGCACCTCCTCCTCGTTGGCGGACAGCCGAGAGCTCAGCAGTCGCACCGTGCCCTGCAGCTCCCTGTTGAGCTGGTCTCTGTACTTGGCGTCCTCCAGCAACTTCGCGCGCGCCGCGTGGGCCTGCTCGAGAGCTACCGCCAGGTCTGAGCGCTCCCCCTCAGAGTTGCGGTGAATGTGAGACAACTCACGTTGGTACTGCGTGCACATGGCCTGCGACTTGGCCAGGTCGCTACGCAAACCATTGAGAATGTCATCCATGCGGCGCATCTCCATCTCGTGAGCCTCGCGAAGGTCCTCTATGTCCTCCTGCAATCCGCCCTCTCGAAGGGCAGCTTCGCGGTGCAGCTTTCCCACCTCCTCGCGCAGCTGCTGCAACACCGTCTCCTTCTCCACCATGGCCTCGCGCGCGCGTGCCACCTCTCCTCGCACCTGCTCGGATGCCATTCGCGCCGCCGCCAGCTCGGCGTTGTGTCGCTGCGCCTGCTCCTCTAACCTGCCCTCCATTTGCTTCAGCTGCCGCGTCTGCTCCTGCTGCTGCTCCAGCAGTTTTCGTTCATTGTTGTGAAGGGCATTCTCTAGCTCGTCGCGGTAGAGCCTCGCGTCTTCGAGGTGGCGCTCTAGCTGATGCTTCTCTTCCACAAAAGCCGCGCTTCTCTCCTGTGCGTGGGTGACGGTAGCGCGCAGATCTTCGACCTCCACCTTCGCGTCCTGTAACTTTCTGAGCGCATCCTCCAGCGAACGGCGCTCCTCGGCCACCTGCCTCGCCGTTCCCTGCACGCGCCCCTCCGCGTCCTTCAGCTGCCGCTCCAACCGCTCACAAGTGGTCTCGACTTGCGTTTTGCTCGCCCGCAGCTGGGAGATAAGCTGCGTCGTCTCGCGCTCTCTTTGCGTCGCAGAGTCCTTCATTTTTGACACCTCCTCTGTGTGCTGGATCTCCTGCTTCGCGGCCTTCTCCTTCGCGGCCTCTAATGCAGTCGTGCGTCGCGCCAGCTCATCACGCAGCTGCTGCGCATCTGCCGAAAACTGTGTGAGCTGATCTTGAGCGTAGCCGAGATCGGTGGTTGTCGTCCGCAGCTTCCCTCGTAGCTCCTCCACCACGGCCTGATGGGCCTGCTCTGCCGCACGCTCGCGGCTGCGCTGCTCCGCCTGCGACATCTCCAGCTCATTTGAAAGCCGCTGGTTTGCTTTGTCCAGGCTCTCCGCGCGCACGCGCAGCACCTCGGCATCTGCCTCGCAGTCCTTCCGCGCCGTCCGCTCCTCCGTAAGCTGCTGCGCAAGAGCATCGATCTCGCCTTGCAGGAGGGCAACCTTCTCGCGGTGCTGCCGCTGCAAAGCCTCGCGCTGCTGAAAGCTCTCATCCACAGACGCCTCCTTCTCTTTGCGGGCCTGCTCGAGCGCTTGCCGCAGACCCTCAATGGACTTTGCTTCACGCTTCGTTGCCTTGTCCGCCTCTCGGCGCAGCTCCTCCTCTTGCTTATCGCGGCTCTCTTTTAGCCGCTGCAGCTCCTCACGCAGACCGTCAGTGTCCCGGCGGTACGCCTGCTTAATTGTGTCAAGGGCGTGCTGATGCTGCTCTTCGGCAATGCGCTGCCTCTCTTCGCTCTTCTGCAGTTGATCCGCCAAGTCCTGTTGCTTCTTCACCTGCTCTGCTGTTGTACGTTGCAGCTGATCCTGCCGTGAGTCGAGCTGCTCGCGTATGGCATTGCATTCTTGCTCCATGTTCGCCTGCAGGTCGCGAATTCGGCTGCTTGCCTCCGCACGCTCGCGGTCTATCTGGGAGGTCAGCAACTCTACTTTTTCCGCCAGAGACTCCCGCTCATCCTCGGCTGCTTGGTGCTGCTTCGACACTCCATCGTAGTCCTCTTTCAGCTTATCCAGCGCTGCACGCAGGGAGGTGATCTCGCGACCCTGCTCGGCAATCAGCGACTCGGTCTGCTCCCGGTAGTCCGCCATGATGTAGCTCTTCTCCTCCCGCTCCCGATCAAGCAGAGCGAGCAGCTCCTTCTTGCGTCGGCCAGCCTCCTCCGCCATCTTGCTCTTCTCCGCCATGGCGCTCTCAGAGACCATCTTGAGGACATGTAGCTGATCACGGAGCTGCCGCGTGACGGACTCGTGCTCCTCGCGCGTAGCGGCCGCCTCGTCAGCAAAGCGGTCACGTAGCGAGCGTGTATTGGCCCGCTCACGATCCAGCACGGCCTCCAAGCTCTCCAGCTTCATCCCACGCTTGGCGCACTCGTCCCGCATCTCTGCCAGTTCGCGCTCTGCTGAAATGAGCATGGCACGAATCTCCGCGTGTCGACTCGGGCTGTAGCCGCCCTCACTCCCTGCCGCGACCGAATCGCGATACGCGTAAGCTGGGGTGGTGATATCCACCGGAGACGAGCTGTACTGCACCAGTGCTCGCTGAGAAGGGGTGTAGCCCGAGTTGTTGATGCCGGCCATCGAGGCAGTCGTGGTAGACGTGTACGGGCGAGAGTCGTTCAGAAATGACTCCGACTGCATCTTGGGCCGCACGGCAGAGGCGTAGCCGCTACTCCGTGTCGCTGCAGCGTACACGGCGTCCACCATAGGGCTCTCGCCGAGGCGCGATTGTGGAAGCGAAGAGTTGGGCGTTGGGCGCTTCTCAATGCTCTCCTGCCGCTTCGCTTCCGGCGACGATTCGAAGACGCCAGCAGAGACGTGCTGCGCGTCGCCCGCCGCGCTGTTGGCCATCGCTCGGATTGCGTTGCCGCTACTGCTGGTCTTCGTTGTGTTGGCTACACCAAGGTTGATGGACATCAATTGTGTCTGCCCTGCTTCCTCCACTGCACTCGAGTGGTGGCTGCTTTCTTGCGGTCGAGCAGGGGACCCCTGCACCGACTTCACCAGCTCCTCATTCGGTGGGTTATCCTGACGCGCTGGTAGAGCTTTGGACATACTCGAGTGCTGCCGCTGTGGGGGACCCGACGCCAGGGGTGGCGGCATCTCGCTCGCCAGGCGCGCAGCGTTCTTCTCAGAGCCTCCACGGGAAGACGAGCTGCGTCGCTTACTGCTATTCGAGGACACGGCATCCTCTTCAGCTACCGAAGCTCCCGCTGAGCGACGAGGCGATGGAGTCGCCGCGTCCTCCGTCATCGGTGCCGCAGCCGTAACTGCGTGTGCGTCTGGCGTTGACTGCGCTGACGGTGTGTCAGAAGCTACAGGGCGTTCCACGCTGTGCACGCCACCCTCTACTTCTTGGCGCGCATTCGCTGCTTTTAAGTCTTCCTCCTGGTTCTCCTCCCGCGCCGGAGATGGAGAGGGAGGGGCTAGGTTGACCGCAACCCCGCTGCGCCGCTCAGACATCGCTTTGGAGAGAGAGAAAGAGGGACGGGCTTTTGCGGTGCGAGAACTGGAAAAAAAAAAGGCTTCTTTTAGGTGAGGAAAGGTGGATTTGTGTTCCAGTCGGTGTGTCTTGCTTCTATTTGCAAAGATTCTCTATCAAAGCAGTAGCCCAATGACTTACCTACTGCGGTTGTTGCCTTTCTGTTCTTTTTTTTTTTTTTGAGTCAACAATCAATCTATCACGGGGATAAAAATACCTCGCTCTCTAAAAACACAGATTGGATGCTATGGTTTGGCGATGATAATTGTTTGATATTGGTGATGGCGCCGCTGCTGATTCCTCCGTTCTAAACACCCAATGTATAGAGGCCAAAAAGAGAGAAAGGAAAGGGGAAAAATAAGTGCAGGTTCAGGCTTTATCTGAAATCTTCTTTTTGTTGGTCTGTTGTTGTTGTTGTTGTTTGTATGCGTTTGGCTGCCACGCACCCAAGCGTGTCAAAAGTAGAATATTGCACAGCGTCTAGCGGAGGCGTTGTGACCCTTCACGTTAAACCAGAGTTGGAAGCGGCAGACGAGAGCAAAGGAAGACAACAGTCGAGCAAGAAAAGCGTGCGGAGAGGTAAATGAATAAATAGTTTTCTTTTGGAGTCTGGGAAATAAGAGAGCGGGAGCAGAATTAGAACCCGTGGGCCGGCTTCTGTGAGCTGTGCCAAAGACTGCGGCTCGCTGACACAAATGAGGAAATAAAAACAGAAATAAACTCAAACAAAGAAGCGCCACGCAAAGAAACGACACCTCGAGAAGATTATCAACACTGGAGAGAAGCTGGCAGCCAAAACACAATTGCTTTATATATTTTTTTTAGGCCGTCGCTCGTCAGCTAACTTGTTGTATAAAAATAAAAACGAATGTATTTAAGCATGTTGTCAAAAAAGAAAAAGGGACTGTTTGCATAATATCCTCCCGTTACAGTCTTGGTATATTTTTTAAGATCAAGGTGCGGAGAAGGTGTTGGCACGTCTTGCGGTGAGCTGCAGAAGTCCCGTAGGTGCCCATGCCCCACAATGCCCACATATTCGTCGGGTTCACCGCTAGTGCACGCTCTAGAAGTGCCAGACCACGCAGCTGGGAGACTTCGATACATATGTCTCTCTTAACTGACGACTGGCCATCACCGCTGCTCTCCCCGCTTCCGTGCGGTGAGGATGCCGGCACCGATATGGTCGCCAGATGAGAGAGACCAAGGTTGGTTAAAGCCCAGTCGTTTCTCGGAAAGTACCGCAGTGACTTCAAAAGCCACCCCGTCGAGTGCAGTGCAGCCTCGCTCTCGTCAAGCTTGGTTGGCGACTTGCTACCCGTCACGCAAGTGCGGCGAGCCTCCTCGCCCATCCAATACGCAGCGTAAGACAGCCACACATTGTCCATCGCATGCGCGCAGCTTTCCGGTGAAGCCTGCCGCCCTGCGCAATACGCTTCGGGAAGCAGACACTTCTCCTTCGCAGCATTCAAGGCAGCAGAGAAGAAACCCACGGCCTCAACCGACGAGACTCCACCTACACCGGGGCGAACAGATGCCGCGGCGTGGCCAGGGAAGGAGGCGAGTCTTTGTGGTACACACGCAGGGCTGTTTAAAAGCGGAGGGGCCACAGAGAGGCATCGGATGCGGCCCAGACCGCAGAGGGCACCGATGTTGGTAGGGTCCGCAGAGAGGGCACGCTGAAAGCCCTCCTCCGCCAAGCGTAAATGAGATAGCACACCCGCGTCGGCGGGCGGACGCTGCACCGACAAGGCGTGTAGAAGAGCGCTGGAAGACAGCGACTCACGTGGTATTGCAGACGACGGTGACGGAGAGCTGCGTCGAACACTTATGAAGTCGAGCACGGCGTCTGTGTGGTGCCTTACAGCGTCATGGCAGAACTGCAGGAGAAGGGGAGGTGCGCTGTTCAAGGCGGACGTGTCCATTACGCCTGTTGAACGACAGTCAAGGAGGGAAGCAATGGACCTTACATTTGCGTAGCACTCTGATTTGAGCTTCTCATTGACGGCCCCGGCCGATGCCGCATTCTGTTCCTTTAGGGTCGCGCCACGTGGTGCGCGCCAGAGCTGCGCAAAACTGCATGGGACATTGTGCATGTGGCTCCACGCCAGGCCGACTTCAGCAGTGGGAGTGTAGTGTTTGTGGGCCGCGTAGTCGTTGCGGATGACCTGCGTATAAGCGTGCGCGGTGTCAGGTGAGCGGATGCGGTGAGCGGCATAACAGTGACCCAGCCAGCACCGCAGAGCGGCGCTCGTATCGTCGTGCTGCACGGCATCGAGCAGCGACGACGGAATCCCAAGCTGTGTGTTGCCTTCGCCATCTAGCTGAAGCAGCGCCGAAGGAGGTGCAAAACAGTCTTGCAAGTCACGCAGCTGATATGAGGTGGTCGAGGAGAGAATCTGCTGCAGCGTCTTCCACTCCGTACATAAATCACTTTGGTATTTTTGCAGGAACTCCTCGCCGCCGCGCAACGTCATCCACTTGCACTGGGTAGCGGCGTTGGCGCTCAACCAGCATTGACGCTCCCATGCCTCTTCCTGCTCCTCTGCCTTCGCGAGCGGAGTTGGGGCTCGCGATGGCTTCACCAAACTCTTCGCATCTGCAGACGATGAAGTGGCTGGCTTTGTCGCTTTCTTTCTTCTCTGTTGCGCAGCCTCGACGGCCTCGACAAGTGTGCGGAGCTTAGCGCGCATTGTTGCCGTTACTGTCGTTGTTGGCCCAGCACGGTTCTGTGTCGAAAGCAAGGGAGCCGCATCCTTGATCGCCGCCACTGCCTCCCACTCTACCATCCACCACATCACCAGTGCTGTGTGAGCGAAGTGCTCGGGCGTCTCCGCCTCAGCCCCTCCGCTGCGCACCGCATCCCACGCCTTCGAGAGAGAGTTCATGATGAGCGCAGGTAGGCTGTTCTTGCGATCTTTCCTCTTTGCAGGTGCCATTGTGGACGTCGCCACAGTAGTGGGACTCGCAGAGTGTGACACAAGTGCATCTGGTTGGCCTTTTCTCTTAAACGGGTGTGAGCCCGGAGTCCACGAAAGACTCGGACCTTTTTTCACCGCTTTTTTCCTAGAAGTCTCACCTCTCTTTGCGTGTGTTTCGGCTGCCGTGACTGACTCTTTGGCCTCGTCCTCGTCAAGATCTGACAGAACACCTTGAATTGCCTCACGAATCTGGTCTTTCATACTTTTTTCCAGTTGCTTCTCCGTGCCCGTATCGCCATCACCTGCTTCTTTGGATGCCTCACGCCCCTGCGGTCCAAAAGGCCTTTCAGTGTCATCTACCGCGAACACGCCGCGCAGTATTTGTGTGGTGCGAACGTACGTCTTCTGCGCAGCCTGAACTCTTTCAGCAAGATCGTCCACCATCGCAGCAGCATCCGCAACCGGTGAGTCTACGTTCCCATCTGCTTGCTCCACAGACCCGTGCTTTTGCGAATCACGCGCCGCCACGCATTCACTGTATTCATTGTGCCCGCAATCTAGAAGAGCATGGCGAGCACAGCACGCCTGAATCAGAACCGAGCACTGGAAAGACTCTGCAACCAGCTGCATGGCGGACAGAAAAAGGCCATCGTCGAGCTTCGCAACGTGCCCTTGACGACTGTCAGAGGAAGCATCCGCAACGTCACCTTTCGTCAAAGAGCCATCAGCGGCGCTAGTCTCGGCCTTGGACGTGGTAAGCTCCCACGCCGTCCTCCACCAGTCTTTATCTGCACTGCGAGACCTCTTCTCGTCAACTTGTGGTGGGCGAGGCACTAAGCCTTCGTTTCGCATTGTACGCGATGCCGCCCGCATCAGTCGAGACCGCACCTGGAAGTCGGCCCGCAGCGAGGCTGTTGCGAGCTGGAAGTGCGCAGAAGCCCGCGGCCATCGCGCTTCGCTATCCAGTCGGTGCAGCTTATCGACAAAAAGTGCGAAGCAGCCTAGTAGCACTGATGAAGTTGCCGTTAAGCCCGGCACAATCGCGCGAAGTTCCGCGTCGGAGCGTAATTCTATTTTACTGCCACTGGTATCCATAAGGACGCTGCTGTCCTCGGAGGCTGATGAAGAAGTTAGAGAGAGCTCCAGGCCCTCCACCACCAACGCCACAATTGACGCCGCGTCTATCGATGCGGTGTCTTCAATGAGGACCCATGGGTTGTGCTCAAAGTGAGTCGATGAGAGCTGCTTCTCCGACCCACGGATTTGCAGGATTGCACTGCGCAGGTACGCACCAAGAAGCCCGCCCAACGCACCGCCATCGTGGAGGTGTTGTGAGACAATGGTGCGAATTGCTCGCGCAAAGAAGAGCGATGCGATGTGCTCTCGCGCCGAAAAGTCCGCCAGGTCATCGGTACAGCTTGAGTTCTCTTGCCGCGCATTCCTTGGCTTCTTTTTCCGCGACGTACCATGCACAGCGCCAGTCGTCGTAACAGCGCGTATCCGCAAGCTCACGTAGCGGCGGAACGACTCCCACTCCTCCTGCACCACCCCGACGCTCTGCTCCAGCTCGCTCAGCTCGCGAAGATCGCGACTTCGCGGATGCATGGAGAGATTGCTTTCCCACAACGCAGTTGTTGGCGAGGCGGCGCCTACCGCATTCACATTGAGGGCACGCTCCTGTTGACTGAGCTCAAACACGCGCAGAAGTTCGGTTGCCTGCTGCACCCAGTAGGTGAGGAGCTGCAAAGGGACCCGGAACGATACCACCTCGTCAACTAACGCGCCGCTCTCCGGCCGTCTCTCTAGCCCACTCGATACCTTGCTCGTGTCTCTTTGACCCGACGCCTGCACGATCAGCGCTTCGCGCTGGTAAAAGCGCGTCACAAAGTCGGTCATGTCAGCCGCAAGGAGAAAAACGGAGTCTAACTGTGGCGGCACGGCGACGCCGAAGAAGCTGTGCAGGAGCTGGTGCAGATCGGCAAGCGCCGCCTCCAGCACCGGCAGAGCCAATCGCATCTCTCCAACGCCGCGCTGAAAAGCCGCACAGTTACGCTGGCTCTCGACAGGGCGTGATGAGTTGGTAGAAGTACTCGTCACGGTCGACGGGCTCGCAACACTGGCGCTGTCAACGAGCGTGGTCGAGGGGAGTCGCGCGGGGTCGAAGAGCGCAGTCCACCCACTTTCATACTCCTCGCACATTCTCTGGATTGTGGAGGGCTTAGCGACATCATTTGCCGCGCTAGGTGGCGCAGGAAGTAACGCCGCACCTTGCAGCAGCTGCGGAGAGGTGTTTTCGAGTGCCCAGCTTAGCAGTCCGCGCTGCTGCATGCGGTCCAGCAGACCGTACACCATTGCATAAGACGGGGACATTTTTGTGAGGGGTCTGCACACCTCACCGTGATCGGCGTTTACGAGATAGAAAGGGTACCGCGGATCCTCGGGGGCCGGATTTGCGGACTCAGGGTCCACAACACGCACGAGGCCGTTAAGCTTCTTGGTCTCACCAAACGATAGAATCCACACCATCCCGCGCGAAGCTTCGCCGCCTCCCTCGCCGTGGCTTGCCGACGTCCTGGAGCCGGAGGTCGACGTCCACACACTCGGCGCAGGCGCAAGCGACGCCTCCATCGCTGCCGTGTAATTCTTCACAGCCGCACTGCTTTGCGGCGCAGACACAGATAGCTGAGGAGCCTCTGTGACAAGCTCGTCTCCTATCCGCTCCACCACATCGAAAAATCGGTCGTTGAGACGCACCAGCTCTTGTTTGTTGTGATCTCCTAGCCCCGTGACCACACTAGTAGGGGTGAGCCCACCCAACCCCTGATAGTACTTTTGTAAGCCCGTGATGACGCTGGCCACGGCAGAGCCGAAGTGCGGCGTGCCGTAGAAGACCACACCCCGCACGGCTCGCAGGAGCATGTTTGCCTGTCGCACTGCGGTGCAGTTGTGCTTCACCGCCATCTCATCCGCCGTGGGCTCGGCCCTCTTGGACACAGCCGCCAGAGAGAGGGCGGCTGCAGAGGGCGGAGCAAGCCGTGCGGCTTCGAACAAAGAGATAAGCATCTGCTTTAGAATAAGTCCACCCATGGAATGCACCAAAAACACAACTGGTCTCTGCCCCACTCCAACACATGAGTTGCCCAGCCGCTCCGCCAGCTCTGCCGCAACAATGCGCATGCTCTGCAAGCTCCGCACGTCGCGAGACGCTTTCTTGCTCTTGTCATCAGCTGCGTTGCCCGACGGCTGAGCGGAACCGGAAAGATTTGCAGCGCTACTTTCGTCTTCGGCTGCCACGAGCGATCCAGTGGAGTCGCGGATGCGCGTCAGCAGCTGAAAGAGGGGCTTGTCCACGTTGTGGACCGGCTCTTTCTGCGCCGGCAAGTCAGCACGGCTCCCTGCGGAGTGCTTCGACGCTTCCACAGCTACGCCTGGTGTCCTGTCCAGTATGGGTTGGTTTGATGTCTGTTTCTCAGAGCCCTGCTCATCGGCAGCTCCTGTCCACCAGCCCGCAACCTCCTTGGGTGCGTAGGTGGAGACGGACTCCTTTGCTGTTTGCCCTACCCTTTCTGCGAAAGACTTGATGTGGTGAAAGGCGCCGCCCTCCCCTTCGGTCGTCTTCTCCGCATCGTCAGACCTCGCGGATTGCGCTAAATCTGCGACAGGGAGTGACTGCGCTGCTGTCTCAACAGGTTGGCTCTCTTCCTCGCTCCAGTTGAACAGGGAATGGGCGTACCCGACTGTTAGAACTCTGGCGGTGGGAAAATCTTGCGGGAGGAACACCGCTGGCCACAGAATTCCTTGTGCATTGGTCCAACAAGTGAACTCGTCGCTGCCGATCCCGTGCAAGAGCACGATGTCGAACTCGGCGCCATTCGGAGAGGTTTGTAGCTCTGGTTTGTATAGCAGAAAGACTCGGTCGTCCAGCTCTTTAAATTTGGTGCAGTTTTGCAGGTACGGGCCACTCATAACGGCCGGGTTCACTACGCCGTCCGTAAAAAGCTCTTCCAATCCTTCGCGACTAAACTCCATTGTAGGGAATACTGTAAGAAAAACACGAACCGCTCGCAGATCCAAAAAAAAAAAAAAAGTTTGTCTCCCCTTCTGTACCTTTGTAGGTGCGAAGATGGCGACTTTGGTCCTTGCGTGTATAAACAAAACCGTATGGGTTTTTTTTAAGGAGCAGCGCGTCGTTGTGTGTTGTGTAGCGCTACGTTTGCTGACAGCGGTGAGGATGATGATAGGAAGAGACCGGCTGGAAACGGTTCCACCGCGCACGAAAAAAGGAGAGCGGCGCAGACAAAAAAAGAAGGGGTTTCAAGGTGCCGCACAAAGAGAAAGCGCATCATTTTCAGTCAAAATGAACGCCGAGAACTGATCTGACGCCGCTACTATCTTCATCAAACACCGTGGACTCTCCGCCTTGGAAATCATGTTTTGTAGATGCAGGGCCTATTTTCAATTCGTCATAGAAATAGGGAGCTCTTTTTTTTTTTTGGTGTGTTGCCGTACCTATGAAAAAAAAACTTGCTCGCAGCGACAGAGAAGCAATTGGTGAGCAAGCAGAATGATAATTACAGGTTGCAGTCACTACGGTTGTTGTTGCTAGTCTTTCTCTTTGTTATTTGTTTTTTATCTTTTTATCGCGGGCTTCAAGAATAGGAACGGCGAGCATATATAGGCGTCAATTAGCATTTAGGAAAAAAAAGCGCGAAGCTGACATACAGATATTTTGAAAAGATGAAAGCACAGTAGATTTAAAATGCACGACCATCTTGTATTTTTAATCTGTTGTGCATGTGTGTGTGTGTGTGTGTTGTTGTGTGCGCTTCCGAATCGGAAGCAGAACATGTAGAAAGCAGCATCTTTTTTTCCACCGCAACGAGTACTCGAACTCTGCTTTTTCTGCGCATCAAGAGCATCAAGGGGAAAGAAACCATATTCCATTATTCTTATAACGCATACCACTCGAAACCGCAGCGAGGCAGATAACAGGGGTAATAGGAGTCAGAAGCTCAACCTAAGTCACAGGAAAGAGAGACGCATGTATTCGATAGTAATTCAAATCAATAACTGGATATTTTCTTTTAGGATGAGCGAAGAAGACGTGCTAAGGCTGTGACGTACGTGAAGCGGTAGGTGCTGTTTTTCTCCTTCGACCCCTAGCTTTAAAACGCTGTGCAGTTTGGTCCTTGTACGCGTTAAGGAACAGGTGCAGGTGAAAGAAAGGCAGTGTTTTGTGTTGTTCATTTAAACATCCCTTTTCAGCAAAAAAAAAAAGAGCGGTCTTTGCCTATTGCAGCTGCCACTGTAGCATCCCACTCAGAAAAAAGGAAGGGAATGAGAACGAAGTCCTGTTATGTTCGGCAGGCTAAGCCAGTAACAAAAAAAAAAAGTGGTAGCCGAAAAAAAAAAAGATACAAATAGTGATAATAACAAAAAACACTGATAAAACGCCAGGCGATACGGTGATGCTAACGATCATGAGAAACAAACAAGCAAACAAGCAGAAGTGAGTGAGGCGTGCATTGTTTCTTTCTCTATATAGTATATATTATATATTTTGTTCGCCACTTTGCAGTGGGAAAAAAGTTTTATGTCGAGCCTGGTAAAGTAATTTGCTTTGAAGCTTCTGCTGTGTTGTCGGGTTTTTTTACGTCAAAAATGACACCAAGTAGCATGCCAGAAACTGTCTTTTCAGTGGCTGCGCTTCGCACACCAATCTGAATTACCTGAGCACCACGGGGTGCTCTCTGCTCATACGCACCAACGAGAGTCCGTTTTCAAAAGAGGGTGCTTAAAGGCAAGAAAACGAAGATGCCGTCAAGGCGAGAACACAACGCTCACTGCATTGGCTTTTCCCACTAAAGAATCCAGACGCCGCGTCCAGCGCTGCTTTTCACCGCGGTAAAACAGCCCGGGATACTCGCGCTCCATATGAACTCCATGCGCCTCTACAGCACTCCAAAGTCGGTTCACGCTAGCCTGCAGTAGCGCTTTCTCAGCATGGTAGGGAGACGTGGTCGTCATCTCCACTCCGCCGTCGTCGCGCTGCGGTGTGGTTGGAAAGCCGAGATCCTCCATCTGCACCTCTGCCTTACAGGTGGCAATGCCAGCCAGGGAGCGCCAGGACGCGCGGGCAGCACCGAACAACCCGCTGCTCTCACGCCGCTCTCGCAGGATCGCCTCCCGGCGCTCGCGTTCCCGCTCGATGGCCATGATAGTCACCCGATCCTTGTCCTGCGCGACGCATGCCTCCAAAACACGTGTGCGGTGTGACTCGTCCTTGCGCCGGATGTCCTTGTCAAGGGCCGTCTTGAGGGAGCGCACGTTGTCCCTCAGGTCCCAGTAGGCCTCAAAACCACCACGAAGGTGCCCGCGGTCCTCTGCGGAGATGGCCCAGGCAGCTTTGTTGGCCGGCACGGTCTCATGCATGATGCTCTCATGAGAGACCAAAATCAGCTCACGCCGCGGAGAATCGGAGGTGTTTACCCGACCCGGCCGCTCCCTTGCCTCGATATCGCGAGCGGCTGACGGAGGTTTGGGAAGGTGATGGAGCTCCGCCACGGCGTCTTTGGCATTTGTCATGAGCCTCTCGTACATACTTTCGTAGCCCTTAAAGGAAGTTCGGTCATCCTCATTCACGCAGATGCTCAGCAGCAACCGAAGAGTGTTGCGAAGGAAAGCGAATTGGGGCAGCGTGGGCCGGAACACGATCTTCGGTGGCTCCTCCCCATCGCCCGCCGCCCACGTGCGCGGAGGGGCCCTGTTTGCCACTGCACCTACCCCATAGGCCTCTGGAATCCCTCCCATGAATGCGCCGTGCTGGAATGTGTCGTACGGGGACAGACGCGTGTCCTCGCGCACCTCACTTGTCCGCGACGCCGCAATGTGCCGCAGACGCTCCATCTCTGTTGACATTTCCTCCATAAGGATGCGCAACGCGTAGAAGTAAGCGGGCTGCAGTAGGCGCTGATGAATTCGTGCATCGAAGAGGGCGTACTCCGGCAAGAAAAAGCACTCTGCTTGCTGGTAGTACATGTCGTAAATGTGGCTCACATCCCGGATTTCATAACGGTGGATGCGGACGGTTTTGGTGGCGGGGCGCCTCGCGGTTACCTCGTTTGCCTCGAGTGGGCGCCGCTCGCCGGCGGGAAGCACAGTAGGCGAGCTGCTGTTGCGCCGCGTCGAGTCCGCCGACGGTGGCACCTCGTACGTGCCGGCTTTGGGGACATCGTCCCTCCCGCTCAAAAGCCCTGACACACTGTCCGCCCACTCGATCAAAGAGTCGCAGGCTTGAATGAATTTCATGAAACTCCGCTGAACCTGCTCAGAGGGCAGCAGCGCCGCGTCGAGGGCGAGTAAAGCGCGGTATGTCGGTGGAGGCATAGACGAGGTCGACACCTCTCCCGAACTTTTCTCCTCCTCCCTCAACGTCCCGGGAGCGTTTTCACTCTGGTTATCCGGCGGACTCGAAAACGCGTCACACTGCGCAGGCTCCACGACGACCTTGCGCGGCAGTGCCGTCTCCGACTGACCGGTAGAGCTGAGAGCCTTCATATTTACCCTCTCCCACATTGGCTTTTGGAGATGCTGCCGTTTTTCGTCTTGGGCAATATACCGACGCAGCGCGTCCACGTTGGTCGTCCACAGGTACGCGTACGTCGCGTTGATGGACCGTAGCGCTTCTCTTGAGCTGTCCAGCTCGGCGACCATCACATTGAGTGCATCAAGCTGTGGGCGCAGATAGCTTTTCGGGTTCTGCAGCAGGATCGGTGCCATTCCTGCAGATTCTGACAGCACAATTCCATGCGGAGCCGGGCTGTTGCTGTTGGCTAGATGTGGATAGACGCTGCCTGTCTCATAGGCCGTGTTGCCAGCACCCTGCACCACTTGCGCGTGAGGCACCTCGTCCACATTCAAAGGTGTGGAAGCGAGGAGAAGCTGAGTGACTCGTTCGAGGTGCCCGAGAACGGACTGACACGCATCGCGTAGCGTCTCCACATCGTGTGTGCTCACCCGAAACAAGCCTTCTACCGCTGTCTGACGGACGAAGAACTCCGTGAACGTGACCAGGGCCCGCTGATCATCTTCACAAGGATATACGACTGCCATGACGGAACGCGCAATGTAGAAACGAGGTACTGAGGGGGGACAAGGCACAGAGGGGAGAAAACAGCAGGTAGATTCGTGGCTCCAAGCGGGTTTGCTTGGTATCTCTTATAAAAACCCTGCGCCTGGATGAGCTAGCTCTGCAGTGAGAACGATTGTTTCGGGTAATAGTTTTTTTCGAGGCGGTGAAAAGGGAGGAGAAGTTCTTTTTTGAAGTTGTGAGGAGAGGCAAAAAAAAAAGATCAGCGATGAAGATCGTCAAGCGAACCGTGTTTGTCTTGAACGCAATGGAGGTGCAAAAAATTATGATTCAAATCGTTATCAACGTTCCCAGCGGCGAGGGAGTAGCCGATCGGTGAAATTTAAACTGTTGTGCTCTTCTTCGTGACGTTACATCGTCAGGATATTGTTTGTGTTTGCGTGTGTGTGTGTCTGTGAAAACAAAGTCGACTCTATTTCGAAAAAAAAATCATGCAAACAACGTGCGCCAAAACAGAAAAGAACAACTTGAAAATAGACAGACACGAGCACATCATTAACACTGCCGAACAGAAAGAGAGGGCTTCCTGGCTCAAGCGTGTTAACGTCGCCTATACACAACACGAAGCAAATGCGTCTTTTTTTGGTTGTTGGTGTTGTAGTTTTTTCAGCTGCAACATGCTGTCACCTAAACTACTGGTTTCTTACGATCACCCTTGCGCTGTAGTTCGTACTCATCCCACTCCTCCATCGACTTGAACGGCTTGGCGATGATGTAGTGGGAAGTACCAAAATGCTTGCTTTCCCATTTCTCCACTGACAGTCCACTGAGCCGAATAACTCGCCTGATGTCGCGGTTCCACCAACATCCCCAGTTCTTCGCGTGCCGCGGCGCCCATTTATCAAGATGGTTGTTGACTCGCGGCGTGTGTCCTTTGCCGTGTTCAATGAGAAGTAACTTTCCGCCTGGCTTGCACACACGTGAGAGCTCACGTAGTGCGCGGACCGGATCATCAAAGCTGCACAGCCCAAACATGTCAACAACCGTGTCGAAGCTATTGTCTGGGAACGGCAGCTGCTCGGCGGCGTAGTTGGCAACAGAAAAGAGCGGCTGCTTCTGCAGGTTCCGATGGCTGTCCTGGAGCTCATTTGGCACCGTCACACTATGACTTTTGTTTCCCATAGTAGCGCTCGGCGCACTCTCCGCTGCGCTGCGTCGCAGCAAACTCTCCTTCTCCTCCCTTCGAAGCTGGTCCTCAACCCGAAGGCGAAACCTCTGGCGGGCGCGGATGCCCTGATCGCGCTTTGCCAGCTCAGCTTCACCCTCTTTTGACAATAGGGGAAGCTTGTCACCTGCGTCGAGGTTGTGCAAAACGGGGACGATCACGTCACCTCCCAGGCCCTCAGCGTGCCCGGCGGTGGCAGCGAGGAACTCGGCCTCCTCGTTTCCGCTGAGGGGCGTAACGAGCACCTCTTGAACAGTGCCGTCTTCGTGAACGATCTTCCTCTTTCGAAAGGCACCCTTGTCTGCCGACTCGCTCGCTGCGTTGTCTGTGCCTTGACGAGAGTCGAACCGTGTCTCGATGGCGCTTCGGATGGCCGCGACGTTGTAGTCAGGGTAGCGATAAGGCGTGTACCCCAGCCGACTCTGGATTCTTGCAACGCAGGACTGGACCATGCCAGCTGACCGGTCACACAAAACAATCTCATCACACGGATTCTCTTTCTCAATGTGCTGCAACATGTAGCTTGTCGAGTTTTCAACGTCACCCTTGGCCTCATCTGGCCTGTCAGAGTTCCAAAACCCTTTCAGGTGCTTCTGCACCTCTGGGTCGTCCGCGAAAAACGAGTGCGGGTAGTACCCATAGTTCCCTCCGCACCCTGCACCTACCTCAAGGACTCGGCCGCGCAGAAGACCCTCATCTCGTAGCATCTTCCTCCGCCACCGGCTGAGCCCCAAATAGAACTCCTGGCTTTTCGTCTTCTTCTCGTAGAGGTTGTTGACAGAGAGCACGTCGTAGCTCTTTAGGCGGTCGTTATTACTCACGGTGTAGTTGGGGGGAGGCGCTAGGGTAATCGCAGCAGCGTAAGCGGTGCCACAGAAGATGGTGACGCACGTAGTGCCCACGATAATCTTACTCAGTAGTTTCATGCTGACAAAAGAGAAGCTTCTCTAACGGCAAAAGAGTGTAATCAGAAGGTTTAGTAATATCTCGTAAAAACAAATGCATGAGGAGGAGGGCAGAAGAGAAGAGGAAGTCACGGTGCATGACTAAGAAAGAGCAGGTAATAAAAGTACGCACTAGGGTCTGCTCCAACACGCTTGTGATTTGCTCACTAGCTTGCTCGTGAGGATTCAGAAACAGCTCCCTAATCCAGTTTGCGCGAGAGTCCAGGTCATTACAAGCGTGACTGGACAAAAGCTCCTCCTAGGGGGTTGAACCTTCTCTGCCGCGAAACAATGGAGCAAACTGCCAGCCTCCGTGAGCCCACGTTAAAAGGCATTTGCATAGAAGCGGCTTGCAAGATTCATCCTCGCCTTCATTGTAGGAGCGCGAGGGGAACAAGGACTCCGGTAAGCATAAATTAGATGTTTGAAATCGGAAATGGATATAAGAAACATTTAAAAAAGTGACGTATAAAAAGGTAGCGACCACTCCCATGTGGCGCAAAAAAAAAAAAAAGATCCTGCTTTCCGTTTTAGCTTTTTTAGATTTGGTGTTTTGTTTGCGCTCGGGTCTTTACAAACGACCATCCTGGTGTATATGGAAGGTCAATTGACGAAACAACGGCGACACTTGTCGAATTTACTAGAGAATAAAAAGAGGAAAGAGCGTCAAGAATTTTATATAAAATCAGACGACTCAGTGCAGCGAGCTGCTTCGATCGACAGAAAACAGCGCGTCGCTAAATCATAAAATGACTGGACATGAACTGCAGCATCAGGCTGGCCTGCGAAGCAAGGCTGAACTTCTCCAAAGCGTACTGCTCGCAGTGTGGACCCTTCGTCTTCTTCCAGTCCTCCGTGAGAGCCTGCTGCACCGCAGTGTACACGCGCTGCGCAATCTCATCATTGGTGCCCTCGTCAACAAGCGTGCCGACGCTATCGTTAACGAAGTCCAGCGGGCCCCCAGACTTTGCCCCGATCACTGGCGTTCCGCAGCCCATACACTCGATGAAGACCAGACCGAACGGCTCCTCTTTGCTCGGAAAAACGGAGACATCGGTCACTGTGTACACGTTCGCCAGATCAGGCTGGCTCTGAGGGCCAAGGAAGAAGGTGTGCTTGAGCATAAGCTTTTCGTACGCCATGTCCACGTAGAGCTTACGCGTCTCCTGCGAGCCTCCACCAAAGATAAGTGTAAGAATCTTTGGCGAGGCCTTCTCCCAGCGGCTCGCTGCGGTAAGAACAGAGTCAAGGCGTTTCCAATCCGCAAAGCGGCCACAGAACACAACCACTTTGTCGTACGAGTTCACATCAGGAATGCATTTGCCGTCAGCAATGTGCTGCATTTCAAAAGACAGCTTTGAAGCGTCAAAGCCGTCGTACAGAACCTGCGGCATGTCGCCAAAGGCCTTTTCGCGCGTCATACCTTTCATCGGATGGAAGACCAGCTGGTTGTACCCGCACGGCGTAACAGCGACACGCTCAGTCGGAAAGTTAGGGAAGAGCTTCTCAAATGTGTCCTTCTGCGGCGCTGAAACCGCAAACACACCAGACACTTTGTCAGCGTTCTCGAAAATTTTCTTAGTGCCACGAATCCAGTCGTAGAACTTCATGGGAAAGTCAGGAAGCTTGTTGATCTCATTCTCGTACATCTTGAGCGCCGTGCCGTGCGCAAACACCACCAGAGGCTCCCGTGGAATACCTTGAGCGATTCGCCGGTCAAGGATCTCCGCCATGATCACCGGGTTCATGAAGCAGTGATGGGCAAGAAAGAGGTTGATGCGGCGGTTGTGCTTCTTCTCGATGTAGTCGATGTAGTCGATCGCTTGTTCGAGCAGGTTGTCGCAGTACGAAGTGACTTCCTCCTCGGTCATCGAGTGCCAACGCTTGCTGCTTTGCGGTCCGACGCTCTCGCAAATCGGAATAGGGTGCGAGATCTCATACACACGATAGTCATCACGGTCCTTCGGGGTCTTCTGAATATCGGAAGGCCAGATGGAGTAGCACGTGCAGTTGTCAAGAGAGTTCATTGCAATGTGCTGGCCCTGGTGAAGAATACCTGAGCCCGGCGCGAACTGGCCCGGCCCCTGCCAGTTGTTCGTGCCAAGAGCAAAGATAAGCCACTCCTTTGACATCCTTTTGAGTTTGACTGACGTCTTGGGTTTGATGTTGAGTTGAGTTCTTTCAGAAAAAAGGTTTAGCGAAGAAAAGACAGAGGAGGTGGCGTGATAGGGAGTCAGAGATAGAGCGTTTGTGTGTCTGGGTGTCGGTAAAGGGGTGAGAATCGGCAAAACATAAAGCGTTAGACTTTTACCAGTTAGAAAATACAAAAGGGGTTTCAAAACTCTCGGTCAAGGCTTGCAGCACTTTCCCCGGAAGGAGGGCAGCGCAAGCTCGTGCGCAGCTCGGCGAGAGCGGACCGGTGGTATTAATGTTGCATTCTTTTCTTTTCTTTTTTTGGGAGATATACATATTCATACATGGAAAACGTAGAGGGGAAAAAAAAATTGGCATCTATTTAAAGGCCCTTGAACACCACAATCGCAATGTAGCCTTTGTGGAACATGTACATGAGATGCTTCAGCTCGTACGTAATTTCGAAGCCGAATCCCTCACCGATAACACAGTGCCACGACGGCCCAAACTTTTTGTCCATCTGTTCTTTGACGTACTTGGCCGCCAGCTCGTAGCTGTCTTCGTGTTTCTCGATTGCATTCACCACGATCTCTCGGCAATCCACTTTCATCTCCTCCGACATATCACTCGTCTTCTCTAGTGGGTAGTTGAGTGACTGAGTGTATCGGCGAATGTACTCGAGATTGCACGGACCCTCCGGCTCCTTGACCTTAGTCTCCATTTTCTAGTTGAAAGCTGTCGCGATAGTTTTCGTAAAGAGGAAGATATAGACTGAAGAGAAAATAGAGGGAGAGCGGAATGGTAATAGTAGGAAAAGAAGTATACCTCTTAGGCGATAGGAGAGAGCCGACGATAGATCCGCACTGCCAAAAAAGCAGCTGCGCTTGCCGATATTAGTCCTTTTTTCATAAATGCGGATAAAATCACTTGACAGAGCCTTCAGCTTGCGGTTGCACACAAGAGGTCCCATGCCTATCTCCCTCTCTCTTTCTCTTGCTCGTTTTCTCGTTTTTACGGTATTAGATGGCGTATAGGAAAAAAACAAACATGCACAAGCAACCATAACTGTTCAAGCATACTGCCTCGCGGGGGTTCTGTCCTCTTCTTCTCCCTCTTCCTCCTCCTCCTCCTTTACAACTGGTTTTTTCGGCTCTGGCAGGGGATGCTGCGGTACTTTGACATCCGGCATCTTCTCCTCTCCCGCTGTCTCCCCTAACGCACCCTGCAGCTCGCGCAGCAGTTCGTCGTCGTCTGGCACTCCAGCCAGGGGCTGGCTTAAAAGAGCATTGATCTGGTTTGCCTCCTCAATCGACTCACTTGTTTCATCCATGAGTTTTTCGATGTCGTCGATATTGAGCATCTTGTTGAGGTTGTCCAGTTCGCTTTTGCCGTCCCGCATTGCTGCCACAACTTCCCCTTCGATCTGAGCAAACTCAACAGTGTCGATGAGATGCTGCACATTGTTCAGCATATCCGAGACACTGGTTATCTGAGCCTCCTGAGCTTTCTCGCGCTTCAGACAGTACAAGGCCTTTCTCTTGTTACCAGCACGCATCAGCTCCTTTGCCTTTTCGTGCTCTAAAGCTGCTACCCGCTCGTACTTGCGGATGGCAGCCTGTAAATTGTCTCTCTGCAGCTTCAGTTGGAGACGAATTTTGTCTGAGCTGGTAATCTGCGACTTTGCCGGCTTCGGCTGCACCTTTGCCGCCGACGCCTTTTCAGACTTCGAACTGCTTGTTCCCATTCTCGTGGATCAACGGTCTGCCGTGGAATGTCGCCTTCGTCGCGTAAGCTATGAATCTGAGGAGCATGAAGAAAAGAAGTAGAAAAGTAGACAAGAGAGTGACCTCTACGTCTCAGGAGTGTAGGATCGGCGGGCGGTGGCAGTATGCTGCTCAGCAAGGCATTACAACACAGGAAAGAAACACCAACGACCCAAACACAGCGATCAGCAGCAAAGCGTGCTGAATACGCTAACAGAAAGGGGCACAACAATCGTATACGAAGCTGCGCAATGTAAACGCTCATTGATCATACGGAACTTCAGGGACCAAAAGAGCTTTTTGTCTAGAAGCCAGCCGCAGCCACTGCACAGCCGCCACAACAGCAATGGACATTGCCAAAAAAATAACGCTGCATCATTTAGTCTTCGATTGGAGTGACAGGCGACATGATCAACAGGTCACAATACTCTCCCCATCCCTGAGAATTACAATTTTTTTTTTCCAACAAAGGATAAGGGATCAGGACACTTGCACACCCTCATAAAAACATCAACCTCAAGCCGCTCTGGCCAACCCCATCACTATATCTTTACGATTTCTGGGCAAGGCCTTCGATCTCACCTGCCCAGACTCNAATATTAGCAGCAACAGAGGCATTTTCCTTTCCAGACATCAGCACGCGACCTTTCCGATCAAAGGTTGATTCTGCCAGAACGTCCCCCCCCCCCCCCCCTCCCCACCCTAAGCAATAGCGTAGGACAGGCCACCGAACTGTGAAACCAAAACAGCATCAGCGTGGCTCAGCGATACAATAGCAAAGCCGGTCCCCACTCATCTCCCCAACCTGCGCAACGCAGAATAAATGTTCACCATTCCAAGGCGTGAGGGAGGCTAACGCACAAAGCCGCACGAAGCACCTACCCCCTCCAACCCCCTTTTCATTTCGCTGTCGTTTGCCCGTTGACAGTTCAGCCTTGCAAACCAAAAGAGCGGATGCTGAACCCCGCACCGCTCACCCCGTAACAGTGCAACAGTGGTGAGACCCATGTGTTTTCCCAGACGACCCAACATCTGACAAACAGCATACCTGCACCGATTCCCCAGTGCTTCGCTGCTCCTTTCCTCCCTTGGAAAACAATATCCCACTGTCCTTCCTTCATAGAAAAAGCCGCAAACTAAGAGTAGAGAGGGGGTTTTGAAACCTCGAATACCCGTCTGCTAAAAGTAGGCGCGAGCGATGCACGCAAGCCAAACGTACTGGACACGATTGTTGTCATCTTTTTTCTCAAATTAATAGACCGGCAGACCAGGAGGGAAAATCCCACTGAAAGGCCAAAGGTACATAGAAGTCGTTTGCTTTCGCAAAGAAAAGTGTTCGATAGATCTGGCCGTGATTACAGCACCTGCTTACAGCACCCAAACACGCAGCAAAACGCGCCTAACTACTCTGCAAAAACTAGAGAGAAAACCTGGTCCCCGAACCATTTGCCATTGCCGAAACAGCTTTGATATCATCAATGGCACCCGCCTAGCCCCCCACAACCCGAAACGCCCAAACAACAAGAAGGCCAATCACAGATGTATTCCAGGTCACCATTTTTTCTCTAAGACATCCGTGCTCACTGCCGACGGCGCCGTGTAGCGCTGTGTTACCTCTTACGCCATACTTTGGAGTCGATGACCCTAATTCGGCGACCTGGTGCTCACTGGTGCTCGGCGCTTTCTTAAGTTCCCACAGGGATACCCTTGGAAACACACACGCGGACACCTAAGAGAAAAAGACGCTTCAGAGGACAAACAATGCCAAGGGATGCGAGCAAGGCATGAATATTGTACAAGCGAGTCCTGTCGTGACAAATTTCCTTCGGGGCCGCATCCCCGCCATTCGGTAACACAGCAGCGGGGCGATTCAATATACCGAGGCTATCAGCTACGATTCATTGCTGTCGCGCTTCACCGCGCTGGTTTTTACTTTCTCAAATAGAGTTGTAGTGCAGGCTCTTCGGGGTCTGCATAAACGCAGAAAAGCTTAAGCTCCGATACCATATAATAAATCATCCCTGGCGGTTTTCTTTTCCCCATGGAGCTCGAAGAAAAGTCTTAATCACAAACGATAAGGTAAATCACGCATGCTACCCTTCTGAGCTCACAACTCTGTAACAGCACAGAAAGACACTCATGATGCTCATGCAAAACTACCTATTCCCGGACCAGTATTCTGCCGCGTCTAATTTTGAAGTCACGCAAGAACGTCTTTAGGCTATTTAGAGCAGGCCCACTGACTGTACATCGAGAAGGAATCTAGGGTCAAGGTATCTCTTTGTTGAGGTCGGAAACGATACGGCAATATAAACCTTTCGTTTCACCACCGTTTTTGTCTGCCTTTTTTCCACTTGGAGCTGAAAGATTCCGATGTCCATTGCTAGAGTGTACTGGACCCAACTATGAACGACCCATGCTTAAGCGGCTGCGCAAAACAGTATCAGAAGGGTATCAGGAGAGTACCGGATAACGAATATCTCACCACGGCGGCAGCCACGGCTCTCCCTTGGCCCTCACATGACTCCGCCGGATTCTCGAGCTATCACTTCCGAGGAAACCGCCAAGGTTGCATTCCTTTTTGCGTGGGGCGACGGGCATGGCCTCAGCAATCTTTAGCCGCAGCCGCCAGCCACGACCCGCAACGCCACCCAGGTGCGCTAGACAACGTCCGTCGTGCTAATATGACGGGATTGGGAAGCCGCGCCACTGGTATTTTGAGAAGACTGAGCCACCTCACCACGCCTATGCACAACCAGAAATACCGGTATGAGGGAGAGGCGCTGCCATGCCAAGACCCGGTTTCGCGACCACCATGCTTTGTTTGCCTCCCTCGAAAGGTGCGCTACGAGGTGCAACTAGCTCCCAGGACGTCTACTCTACTTTCGACCAGTATACCCTAATCGCAACTTTAGGCGGCGCCATATACCACGGAGCCGAGGTTGGTGACATCCGACTAACTTCACCAACACGTGGCACAGCTAGCCACGCGACAACCCTGGCTGGCATCGCAGAGACTTCCGGCGTTCCAGAAAAAAAAAAAAAAAACTGCCTTTTCCCACATCTCTATATGCTGTAAGTGGGATCGCCCGGCGGAAAGTGCTTTTTTTTTGGCCGCAATTTCCAAGCCAATGGTTGAGCACACCGGTGGCGCGCAAGAAGAGCCCCCCACGAGTGCAGGCAGCAGCAGCCGGCGCAGAGAACACACTTATGGGTCAGAAAAGTGGTGGTTTTTCCCCCTGAATACTTAATAGGTAGGCGTTATGCAAACTCTCTCTGAGAAACAAAACACCTTCGAAGCGGTTTTCTGGGAATGCTGCCACCTCTTACTAGTCACGTCTTCTCTTTTTTTTTCCGCTGGATGAACATAGCTGAGAGCCCTTTGAGTGGTTGCACGATTTTTCCCGGCGTTATGCTTGCATTAATTGCCACGCAATGCCGCTGTCGTGATGCCGAGCAGAAAAAACTTCTGTTATTATTAGCCGTGGTTGTAGCTGCTGTCTCTAGACAAAGAGGGTGGCGGCTATCTTCTCTCAGTACACGCCGCGTTTCAGCAAACCTTTTGGTTTTCGGCTAGCGTCAATAGAGAGGAGGTGGTTGTCCAAGTTTTTTAAAAACCATCACGCGGGGGCTCCCCCCCAAAAAAAGGCCGTTCTAATTGAAGCAGCCTTGATCTGTTCAGCTCTCGGCACTTCTTTTTTACTACTGAAATTTCTTTCCACTGTGCGCAGCCAGTTTCACCCAGAGTGTGCTCAAGGATGCTTCATACGATCTGGCTTTGTAGTTCGCACAGCTTCATTTTGCGGCTTGATTGCAAACACCTTCAACACTAAGTACGTAACAATTTGAGTGACGAGAGGAGCAAAAAGAGCTTAATTATTTTCATAGAATCCAGTTTGTTACATTAAAGCCGCTGATGCATGATGATGTCAAGCAAATTCTGGTGGTTTGAAAGGGAAGCAGGGCTTTCTTCCTCGATGAAAAGAAGCTTTAAATTGTAGACTTAGGCTGGCTAAGGTGGGATGCCTAGTGGCAACTCAACTAATCGCGGGAGTCGCGACAAGGTGAAACTCGAATGGTGAGGGTTTTGCGGTCCGTGATTTGCTCATCAAAAAGAGCAGCCTGAAAATTTAGTGCATCTTCTTTTGATACTTTCAGTTAAAGCGTCCAGTTTAATAAACCTCTGGTTAAAACCCATAGACCAAAAGAGAGCGCTTTTCAGTGCTTTGAAAAGATCTGAGCAGAACTTGCTGCTATTGAGTACATTTCTATTTTGTAGGGCTCTGCATAGGACCGGCAGGGTCACATTCTGATGCTTTTGGGGAAAACGGCTTTCCATGCACAGACGAAACTAGAGTTGATCAGTAGCTCGGCGCTTTTCGGCACTGAAGTGCTCTGGCGCACACCTCTGCCGGGGTTGTTTGCTTTGGGTCGTGGCTCGGTAGCTGCCATATGTGTGCTGCTTCGGCAGCGTTGCGGGGACTCAAGGCCATTTGTTTAAACTACAAAACTTTCTGCGTTTTTACTCAATGGGGCAAACGGATTATTTTGGCGCGCCGGGGGATTCTGCTTTGTGTGATGTTATGTCTCGATGGTTTTAAGAGGCTGAGGACATGGCTAGTCTCTGGTTTTTCTAAAAAATGGTGGCATCTAAGAAGTGGGCCACGTCACCTAAGGAAACTGGTTGTGGGTAGCTTGGGTGCTGGTTCTTGTGCGGTCAGGGCTGCTGTTTTGCTGAAAAAGCGCAGGTGATGCTCTATGAACAGTTATGGACCCCGCGATGAACACTGAGAGCTGTTCCGGATGAAGTTACCCAGGCGCCCCCCCCCCCTCATCCTCAATTAGGCAGCGGTTTTTGTTCATGCTCTTTTTCGCTTATGGGGCATGTTTTATGAGAGAGGTTTTCTTTCCAGCACCCGGCGTATCCGTACATTCTACACTCGCATGTGTAACTACCATCACCAACCCGCGACACATAGAGGACATGCGACGAGAAGTATGCTAAAACCCGCCGCCCCCACTAGATCGAAAAACAAGAACAACACCAAAGTTGAAGAGGCGCGACGTCCTTATTTTGGTCCTCCTAAGTGGAGAGTCATCTTCTTTGATGCGGGACAGGTATCAGGTAGCTTTCTCATAAAGGGTGGTTACTTCAGAACCCCACAGTTTCCGGTGCATCTCTTAAATCTACAGGTGCAGCAAGCGCCATTTAAAAAAAAAAGCCTGAGTGGTTCCTTGAATATTTCTATTCCAAAAGATATGTTGCTTAGTAAATACTCACTTTTGAAGCTTATTTGGTTCTGAGGCGGGCGTATTAGGACTCGGTCAAAATACAATTTCTATTGCACGTCTCTGACTGGGTGGTTAAATTAGGCGAGAATTTACCGATAGCTGTTCGACTATAGTTTTCGAAAGTGCCGGTCTATGTGGATCCTACTAAAGAAAAATATTGGAATTAGAACAATGGCGAAATTCGCCTTCAGCAGTATAAAATGCAAAGCATGAGCGAGGTTTGTTCCAGAAAGCTGTACTCGCACATTGATCACGCGTTACTAGTCCACTGCGTAAACATTAAAAAATAAAAAAATAAAACAGTATGGTGAAAACAAGAGGCTTTTGGAGAGCATTTGTGTTGTTGCCACAATATTCGGAGCAAAACACCAGTTCTCTGCTAAAATTGTTGCCGTTTTGCTTGGCGACAATACTTTAAGGAAAGCTCCCTTTTATGAACACTGAAAAATTGAATCGCTTCACTTCGTCACTGATCTCCCCAAAACCACTATGTTACTTTTCGCTATTACGATGAAAACGATAATTCGACACAACGGTTCCGCAATCAATTTTAATTGCTGAACAAATACAAATATATGTTACGTTGACGATTTGACACTCAAATTAAGATTGTCCTTTAAACCCTTAAAAGCAACACTACCACAACTGTCTTTCTCCTACTACAAAAATGGGCTGCGCATCCTCTGCATTTTCTTCCAAGTCGAAGAAGGAGGGCAAGACTGCCGCTGAGCGCAAGGCTGCTTGGGAGAAGATCCGTGACCGACTCCCTCGCCAGAAGACTGCTGAGGACAAGGAGCGCCGTATCGAGCTCTTCAAGAAGTTCGATCAGAACGGCACCGGGAAGCTGACGTTCGAAGAGACTTACAAGGGCTGCGTAGACATTCTGCGCCTGGATGAGTTCACCACTCGTCTGCGCGACATCGTCAAGCGCGCCTTCAACAAGGCCAAGACGATGGGAAACACTGCCGGCGGCGGTGCTGGTAGTGAGCAATTTGTGGAGTTCCTCGAGTTCCGCCTGATGCTGTGCTACATCTACGACTACTTCGAGCTGACCGTGATGTTCGACGAGATCGACACCTCTGGCAACATGCTGATCGACGCGAAGGAATTCAAGAAGGCAGTTCCCAAGATTGCGGAGTGGGGCCTCAAGATCACCGATGCCGATGCCGTGTTCAAGGAGATCGACGACAACGGCTCCGGTCATGTGACGTTCGACGAGTTTGCCGCCTGGGCCGCCGCCCACAAGCTCGACGCTGATGAGAACCCCGGCAACACAGAATAAGCGCTTGGGCTACGGTCTGTGCAAGAGGAACATATTACGATTTATCGGGTTATATACATGAATTATTGCCACACCGCCTGATTCTCTTCCCTATGCACTGTACAACTGTTGCCTTTTTTTTGCTGTTGTGGCGGACAAGATTATTAATTTTTTTCTCTCAGAATGTATTATCTTCTTTTACGTTTCATTTATTTTCCCTAAATTTTTATTTATATATTTATATTTTCCTTTTTTAATCTTCCTGAAAAATAAGCTGGAAACGCTGTCTGTCAAAACTGTTTATCTTTGCGAAGATGAAGGGACGACGTTTGAGTTACTCACAACAATACAGTGTGAGAACTGAGCGTAACTCCTTTCTTTTGCACTTGAGGGAAATGAACGAATGAAATGCTTTTTAATCTAGTGTAATTCGCTAGTAGATGGTACTCGCGGCAGCATATACACTACGTGGCCGTACAACGTTAGGGCGTTATTACACGGGTTAGCGCCTTTCATTTTCTCATTTTCCTTTCCCGCAACCCAGGCAAGCTTACTCCAGTGTGTAGAGGCTCGTATTTTTGCTCGATATGTAGATGGATGATTGTGAAAGAATTTACGATATGCGCCGAAAAAAAAAAAAGGAAATGAAAACAATCTAGGTGACAAACGAAAAGGGAAATAAAGCTACACGCTACGATCTAAGGAGTTCTCTGTCTCTGTCTTTAAATATATATATATGCATGTCCAAATTTGTATGTATAATCGTTTTTTCTTATGCGCTGTCCTTTGACGACAATTGAAGAAGCACTGCGGACCTAAAGACGTTTTTTTTCTCTAGCATGTGTGTAGCATTCTGGTCTTCTATTATAATTCTCGAAACTCATCGCTTTGGAAGAGAGAAGACACTATTTTTCCTGGCTTGTCCGATTCATCTACTCCTCGCTCTCTATCTCTCAACTCTTCCCTCATCTACGCTATTCAAAATACCGCTGCTAAAGAATATCTCCGTGATAGCATACGCTTTTAATCTTCAAAGAGCAACATATCTCACAATACACAATGGGGTGCATCTCTTCTAAGTCTACTCAGACCGGCAAGAAGGAGGGCAAGACTGCCGCTGAGCGCAAGGCTGCTTGGGAGGGCATTCGCCAGCGTCTGCCTCGCCGTAAGACTGCTGAGGATAAGGCACGCCGTATCGAGCTCTTCAAGAAGTTCGACAAGAACAACACTGGCAAACTCAGTTTGGAGGAGGTGTACGCGGGTTGCGTGTCTGTGTTGCACCTGGACGAGTTCACCACTCGTCTGCGCGACATCGTCAAGCGCGCCTTCAACAAGGCAAAGGACCTGGGAACGAAGGACCGCGGCGCGGGCAGCGAGCAGTTCGTGGAGTTCCTCGAGTTCCGCCTGATGTTGTGCTACATCTACGACTACTTCGAGCTGACCGTGATGTTCGACGAGATCGACACTTCTGGCAACATGCTGATCGACGCGAAGGAGTTTAAGAAGGCTGCTCCCAAGATCACCGAGTGGGGCGTGAAGATCACCGATGCCGATGCCGTGTTCAAGGAGATCGACGACAACGGCTCCGGTCAGGTGACGTTCGACGAGTTTGCCGCCTGGGCCAGCGCGCGCAAGCTCGACGCCGACGGTGACCCGGACAACACTGCCGCCTAAAAAAGCTATTCCCCTTTATTTTCCCTCTCGGTAGCTTTTGCGCTGTTTCCAGTCATTTCTTCTTTCTATATGTTCTCCCTCGCAAACTTTAACAAAAATTGTTTTTTTTCTAAATTATTTTTCCCCTGTAGATAAGCTTTCTGTTTCTTTGCCCTAGTTTTTCGTGAACGTAGGGCAACCTTATATAGGAAACTTTAGCTTTACCTTTTTCTTTAACACTCTCCTTCCCCCTAACGATGTATGTTTTCGTTTCTCTTATTTATTTCTTTATTCTGAAAATCTGTAAAAGTGCACAGGTTGTACTCGTTGAACCATGCGCATCTGATTGTATCTTGCGTTTATGGAGCAATTAAATGCAAAAACTAGAATGCACGAGATTTTTGCAACCTTTTCTCTGAACGCTGTACTCCTGTTCTCGGAGGAAGCTCTTCGGATCAAACAATGGAATCGGAGGGCTCCGAAAAAACAAAAAACCCTTTTCACCTCTCTTTTGAATCCTCGCCAAACCTCGCGAAGTCGGCCGAGAAGCTCGACGATCTGCCTGTATTCCTTTCATAATTCAGGCATCGTGTTTTTGATCTCTGCCCCTTTTTAATCATTCACAGAGTATATTTTAGCGACACTCTGTTGACGGAAATTCAAAAAGAGATAGCTGATTAAACTAAGTGCTGCTGCGCTTCTACATGTTTATTCCACTTTTTTCTCCTTTGCTTCTCGCGAGATAATATATTCTTATGCAACGCTTTCAACGTCTTTTTTTTTTCTTTCTCGCCACTGTATCTTTCTCTCTATCCATCTCTTTTGAACTCTGTTTTCGGGAAATGAAAGCATGAGCCAAGAATATTGCTGAAATAAAAAAATCCCGGCCAAGCGTGTTTTAATACGCTTTTCTGCATACTCCTGAGAAGTTATCAGCTTGCTGTTTTGGCTTCTCTGCTGTAACATCACTAAAGGTGATTGTTCAAAAATCTCCTAGGATGTTGAACGCCCTGCTATTTTACCATACGCTTAGTTCTCTTTGCATCCTCGTGCCGCTCAATACGCATCTTTGGAAGGCCATACGAAACTCTCTGTGACAGTGTCCGTGATCTTGGTGTGATGGGGTGCACTTCATCGTCTCCGTCGTTTCGCGACACCTATGCCAGTCTCCAAAAAAGGTGGCACCTGCGGCCAGAGGAGTACAAGCTAGAGGAGGAACGCAACGTAACCGAGCGCTCTCGGCTGTTTGAGTCTTGTGCAACGCAGCGGGCACATGGTGCAAGCAGAAAGCTGCTGTTTCGAGGTCAAGTTGTCTTTACGTGCAATCCGCTTCTTGTAGAGCAGACCCAGCTTTTGACGCCTCCTTTCGCCGCGGAGGGAAAGAACAATGTTCTACATCCGTACGTCACAGTTGTGTTTCAGCGCTTGCTAGGTGCGGTCTCGGCAGAGCACGCGTATCAGCTTGAGCAGAGGGAGGTGGTGAGCTCGCGCATCACGCAGTTTTTAACGCGCTGGGACTACCGAATATGGATGATTGCCTGCTCTGAATTTTTTCACGTGCTGTCAGTTTTTCAGACGTCAAAAGCAATCCCAAAGGCCACCCAGAACTTCCTGAAATCTCTCCCGGAAGAGCTGAAGGATATCAGGCTTGCAGGCCAGGGTTCGGCAACTAACGCTGACGCACAATCGATGCTTGCCCTCCTTGCGCGTGTGTGGAAGGAGGGGGCTGCGACGCCGGTTACAGCCGACGTGTTGTCCCCGAAAGTGCTTCGGGCCCTGCGAAAGAAGGTTCCGTATATCTTCAGAAGCTCCACAATACAAGAGAACCAAGATAGCGCACTTGCCGCGAGGGAGCTTATGCGGCTCTCGAGAGACTACCAAACTCGGCTTGAGAAAGCGATGAGTCTGCACGGCAGCAATCCCTTGCACTGTCCCAGTGGAAAAGATGCATCAGTAGATACTTCTTTTCTGGTCTTTCTGGAATGGGCAGCCTTGCAGTGCGCGCTCGCGGTGTGCGGGCGAGAGGAGGACCCGGGATCCTACGGTGTTGTGCAAATAGAATATTCCGAAACGAAACTGAAGCATCAAAACAACGCGATGGAGGCTTGGCGAAAACGTCTTCACCGACTTGAAGCTGTTGAGGAGCAGCTGGCGGAGCTGGAACCGTTAGGCGACCGTTCTCAATCTTACGTTGGATTACAAATTGAGAAGAAAGAGATTGAAGCAGAGATTGAAAAGCTCTTTGCTGCGTGGCGCGGTGCTCGCTCTTTCTTGACCTCTGCAGAGATTTCGGGGAAGTGCTTTGATACGCTAGACATTAGAAGGACGTTGCCGGATAGCAGCGTCCACGGGGTGCTTTCATTAAAAGCTTTTGAAAATGCTGTAAGGGGATCTGACAGTGGCGTCATCGACTCACCTAACACCCTTCGCCAATACTTGAAGGCCTACCTCGCGTTGCACGACCTGTACCGCGATGTTCTTTTGCATCAGCTTGTCGCATCACAGAAAGACGGCACGTACGACAACTCGTGCATGCCTGGCAGCATCAACTTCGAGGCGTTCCGAGCCGCGCTGTGGAGCTCGCAAATGCGCCATGACATCGAGCTGGATCCTCTTATGGCTGCTGTGGGAGACGGAAAAGGGATTCTGAGTGCGGATGAGGTGGGCCAGGTATTCCGGCAGCTTTTCAATATGGACTGCGCTGACTGCGCTGGTGACGGCACAAAGGCGGTCAACTTTGACGCCGTTTGCACAATAGTGGCGGAGGACTTGGTGCCTGCTGGGGAAATTTTGGTGACGCGGAGCACCATCGAGCAGCTTGGGAGTGCAATTGGCGTTACAGACGCTAAGGGCCAGGCTCGATTTATTGGGTCGTTTCTCAATCAAGTGTTCATGCTGAGCGACAATCGGCTCTCAAACTGCGGAACGACGCTGGCGGCAGAGGCGCTCGAAACGGTCGTCGAGCTGCCCCGCTACACCGACTACAGCGCAGGGGTCGGGGTGATGTCCATCCGCTTCGCGTGCTTGAATCCATCGCGCTGGAGCCTCTTCGCCGCAAAAGAATCTTCCTCCACGGACAATTTTATCAAGTGGCTATTTAAAGTACGGTCTGAGGCGGCCGATCGTCTCTCACTTGATGAGCACACAAACTGCGATTTTTTTGTACGGTCCCTCTTCAGCGTTGCCGCTGCACAGCGCGCGTTCGAGGACACCATGCCCGATCGAGCACAGCGGCACCCTACAGATGCACACGGCGCAAGTCCTGAGCGAGGTCAGTCGGGGACGCGACGCGATAATGAGGCGACCGAAACTCACTTTGTTCGCGCTGTTGCCGCGATGTGCAAGTACCTCGACTGTAGTGCTGAGACGCTGCTACAGAACACCTCCGTGCTACTGAATCAAGTCGAAGGCAGCAACGACGCGTCTCTATTTAAGGAACCCAACTTTACAGTAGAAAGCGCGTTTGCCGCGTTTCACAAGGCGTTTCGCCCGCTCAGCGGCGTGGTTGCCGCAGCTTCGGAAAATGACGGAAGCGGCGAGACGGAGCAGACGGTGAACATCCATCACGTGTTGTTTGTTGTCGTTTCAAATTATACACGGGTGCACTGCGCAGAGTTCTGGCGGAGCAACAACATCTACGATTTTTACGACGAGGCCACTTTTGGTGTGAATGGTGAGCCGGTGCCGAAGTGGAGCGCCGAGAAGGAACTTATGGCGCTGAGCAACGCCATGCCGCTACGCTTTATGAACCGCACATATGGCGAATTTGCAGACCTCCACAACTCCTGCACTGACGACAAAAACAGCAGCGGGGGTACGGAGAGTGCGTTTCAGCAAACTTTCTTTCACGCCTTTTACGAGCACTACAGGTCGTTCTTTGAGCGCCTTGACCTCACCGAGAGCACGGTGACGGAAATTGAGCGCCGTGCTTTTGAGTTCATTACGGCCAACCCCAAGCGGGTTGGCAGCCCAGCTGTTCTCACTCGCAATGACTACAGCGGATTTATGCAGTATGTTCTGGGGTCTGTGATGATGCAGAAGGCCTATGAATGCACCGTTCGCGGCGTCCCAGCACAGGCCGGTCTTGCGGAGAACGCGGGTGAGGAGGAGGAGACGTTTCTTTCGGAGCGCAATCTGCGCCGCGTGCTGGCGTGTTTCACTCGCCTTACGGACGGTGGCGCTGTGAACGTACCATCAGTAGAGGAGGCGCAGACGTGGTTGCAGTCGCGTGGCATCAACAGTGGTTACGAGGGGTTTCTCCCGCTGGAGCACGCGTTTCTGTGGTACAGCGCCCACCGCGTCGAGTCCTACGCCTTGGAGTCCCTGTTTAACTGGTGGCGAGAAAAGTTTGCAGCGCGGATCCCATACACTGTGTCCACCGCACATCGATTCGAGCGACTCTCCATCACGCGCGAAATTCTGCGAATCAAGCAGCATTGTGAGAGCTTGCCAGAAGACGAACCAGTGGAGCTTGCTGAAGACGAGGATGGATACTTGCCTGTCAACGTGATGGCGTACGTGATGAACAAACGAGCACGCCTGGACGAGGTCACGTTGCGCGTCTTCCACATGTTCGAGCAGGAAAACGCGTCTGAAAGCGCTTTGGTTGGTGTTGATGGCGGGGAGGCGCAAGACATCGACGGCTCTTTCAAAGCAGCCGCATGGCTAAAGTCCTGTGCCCGTGGATTGAATGCGGTTGTCCACCGCAGCGATCTCGAGTCCCGTGAGGTTCACCGCAGCGACTTCCGCTTTCTTCTTCAGTACGTTCATCACTTTGTCTCCGCCTACGCCGGGTTGTACTACTCGCTTACTGTTTTGGAGGTGTCTGCTCAGGGCGGCTGGTCTGCGACAGCGTCAGATCAAATTACCGGCGTCTCCGATGAGGACCGTGCCCGGCTGGTGGATGTCTTTCGTCAGAGCGTCCTGCCTCTGCTCCTGCCGTCCGGCACCGCTCCGGCGGAGATGACGAGCGTGCTGGACGCCTTACTAAGCAAAGCGTGGGAGGAGAAGCGGACGAAGAGCGTGGTGGCGGACTCTACGTGTCAGGAGGTGGCCCACGGAATCGCAGCGCTCTTTGTCCAACATTCGCACAAGATCTCCGCGCAGGCGCGTCACTCGTACCTGGACAACCGCGAATCCCAAGCGCTGCATGAGGCCTTCACGACCGAGCGCGCCTTTCTTGGCGCGCTGGGCGGCTTCGGAGCCTCTGCTAAGCTGAAGTACTGGGAACGTCTCCGCCTGCTGCTTCCCTTTGGGGCGTCGCAGCGACACCGCGAGCGACGACGGGAGCTCTTCTTGTGGATGGATCGACGTCAGCGGGGCTACTTAACCATGTCTGACTTAGCTGGCGGGTTGATGGACTTGGTGCAGCTGCAGTCCTTCCGTGCCGACTTCACCCCCGCTCTGCTGCGCGCCTTCATGGCAGCTAAAGAGATGTCAAGTGAGCATGGGGGTGTAGTGTATCTCACCCAAAAAACAGAAGAGCAGGTGCTGCTTCCCAGCGAGCTTGATGCGTTTCTCACCTACCTCTACCGGTACCTGGAACTCTATTTCATGTTTGACGTTCTCACCTGTGGCGGGCACATTCACCCCGAGACGCTGCACGTTGTACAGAAAAAGCAAAGCTACGGCGCAAACGACGACGATGATGACGAGCCGACGAGTGCGCTGAAGCCTAGCCCTCTTCCTACCGCGACAACCACCGGCATCACCATCGCAGCAGCGGCGGCAGGCACGGCGGGAACTCCCGCAGCGGCAGGGGGATTGCTCACCTCTGCACCACCCCGAAGCGGAGCGGTTGCCCTTCTGGAGGCCGCTAAAAAACCATATCAGATCACACTAGAGGCGACGCCAATGAAAAAGGAAATTACTATTGCTCAATTCCGCATGGGCCGCCAGCTCCTTCGCAAATGGGGTGCGCACGTCAAGAATCCGGACGAGGTCTTCTACAAGGTCAACAGTCGTCGCCGAGAGGCTGCTGCGATGTCTTTCATTGGATTTTCAATCTGGGCATCAGAGCACGATCTCCATCCGGAGGGCTACGGCTACGGATACGATGACGCTGTCGACGCGATAGCCACAATGGAAGAGCAGTACGCCTCGTTGTAAGGCAAGCAGTCTCAGCATAATTCGGAGCAGAGCTCCTTTTCTCTCTCTTTTCTTTCGTGCACCGTGGATGTGATGGATTCAGATCAAGCAAAGTGCTCGCTTCATTTTTTTCCCTTCTTTCAACAATGTATACTATATACTGCGCAACATTCTTACTTACTACCTCGCGCGTTTTATCATTTTCTGGAGCTTTTGTAATTTATAAGCAACTTGAAGGCTCACCGCAAGTGGCCATTGAAAAAACAACCCGGCTTTTCTTCTTCACCATTGAAGGTACTTTCTTAACAGCATCAACGACAAAAAACAAAAACAGTTTTGCAGTAAACGGGATTACTTCTGGATTGAGCTTCGCGCAACTAGTCCTGCATAACAACAAAAAAAGGCACTTCCTCATGGTTTTGTAGGCCGAGGACGTCTTATGTGGCTCTTTGCTGCCGCGGTGAATAGAGTAAGAACAAAGCCGTCTCGTGTGTGTTGTGCAGCTGCTTATTCGCTGCCTGCACATCTTTCTACTCGGCTCTTTCGTTTTGCCAACTGGCCATAGGCGCGAGCAAATTGAGTCACCTCTCTATTGTCTCCATTTTCTGCTTTTCTCCTTTGTTGTTTGGAACTTACGTGATACATCGGGACTGTTAGGTCACTCAAGAGAGCCTGAATTGTTTGCTTCTCGATGTGATCTCGGCAGTCGAGATGGAAGAGGACTTGTTTACGCATACCATGCCGCTATTTGGCACCAGGCCTCACTCCCACACAGCGGTGTCGATGGCCACCACGCGGCGCCAGCATTCGGCGCTTGTTGCTATTGGCTCCTCGTGCCGGCCACCAAGGTCTGCTAAAAGCGCCAACGGGACGCCATCTGCGAATCCATTTGCGCCAACCTACGAACTCCTTCGTTATCGTGGTGACTACGTCAGACGAGAATCGGCGTCGACGGGATCTTTAGCGCCACAAAGGGTACTACCTCGCACCTTTAAAAGCGACCAAGGGGCTCTTTTTCTCGACAAACGTGCAAAGATGTGTCAGTTACTGTACGAGGAGAAGATCGCTCGGCTGGAGCTTCGATGCAGAGAGCAGGAAAAGCGAGTCGATCTGGCGCTGTCTAAATCATCTTTCCAGCCTTGTAGCTCTCAATTTGAGAAGCGAATCCCCCGACGCACGCCTTTTACTAAGAGAGGTTCGCATCGATTATCACCCGCAGAAGTGAAAGCTACCGAGCGCACTCCTCCTGCTGCTGCCCTATCGGAGCCTCCGTCAGCGTCATATTATGTGAGGGATAGCGAGCTGTTGCGAGCCCTTCAGCGCGCAGAGGCCCGAGTATGTGAGCTCGAGACACAAAAAAACTCCCAACATACCGTTCTGACATGCTCGCATGGATTGACAAGCAGCGGCTGCACGGTAAGACCTACCATCGGCGAGGCGATCAACAATACAGCTTTCTCGAAAAGCCATGCAGTTGAAGCTCAACAAAAGAACTCGTGCGGCCAATTAGATAGTTACACCTCTTTCTCTCAAGGGCTGGTGGTTTTGTAAAGTGATGTCCCCAAAATGTTTATCGGCTCTATTTATTCGGTGCTGTGAATTACGTTTGCTGCTATTTTTGATTGTCTGCTTCCCCACCCCCTCCTAACATCACTTTAGGCTCCCTTTTAAACAAGGACAGATAGATGTAAACCGAAGTGAGCACAAATGAAGGGCTTCTGCGTAGCGGACTTGAGCTGTGTATGTAAAAAGTGTAAAGCAAATTAAAGCTCACTTTTGTAGCTCCGTACGCTCAAAAGATTCTCTCTTCATCCTCTGTCTTTGAAATTGTCTGGCCCAAAACGGCAGAAGTGCTTTGACCAGAAAACTGACACGCTATTCTATTAAGCTGCTCAATCTCTTGAAAGTGTGGAAGGACGCTGTTGATTCTCATCTACGACAGCTCAACCACAAGAAGACAGGATGTGTACGTACACGAGACACAGATCAGCGTCGCGAGTCGCTTCCGCTATTCTCGGTGTTGGACGTAATTCGTTTAAAGCTTTGGTGCTTCCTGTTAAGAAAGTCACGTTATATGTTGTTCATCCTCATTAGAAGGGGCATAAAAAAATATATATATATATATGTTTGTTTCCTTACAATTTTCTCTATCTCTGAATCCTTCCCATCTTGAACCATCGCTGTTATTTTCATGCTGATAACCACTTTTTAATGCTCGGAATGCGCCTGTTTGTCTCTTGAAGCTAAACAAAGGTTCGCTGCTGGCGCACCGCACTTTGAAAACTATCCGACAGTCATGAAGATTAAGAAGAAGGAACTCCGGAAGCGGGAGGCGCAACTTCCAATCAACTACCCTGACCCCGATGTCCTACCGGAGTCGCTGCCGGGTGGGGCAATTGACTTGGAGGCGGAGATGGTCCAGGTGGAGATCCTGTGCAAGCGTCTTGCTCACAACGAGGTGGTCATCCGAGACGCGGTGCTTGCGGAGGTCCCTCACTATCTCGAGCGTCTTACCGAGGCGATGCGTGAGATGGAGAAAAGCTACGAGGTGGAGATTGCAGAGGTGCAGGCTTACTTTAAAGCACACCCAAAGGCACCAAACCCGTACCATTACGAAAACCTACCGTTGTCCCTTCAGCTCTTTAGGGAGAAGGCAGTTGGCCAGGAGCGCGAAAACCGCCGTAAGCAGTCCCTCCGCGAGTTGCGTCACCAGCAGGCGGACGCGCGTCGTGAGAAGGCGCAATACGGCCGTTTCGGAAAGGCCGCCGGCGATGCAGACGGTGACAGCGAGGAGGAGGACTTCGATGCCGGGCTGAATGTGGGCCCACGCCCACCGCACGAGTACAAGGGCCAGAATGTGCACCGCGAACGCTATCAAGCGTGGATGGAGGCGTGGTGCGATGTCGAGCTGGTCTTCTTGAAGCTTGCCCGCGGCATCCACTACTGCATGTGGCACTCTGACAAGCCCCTGGTACAGCTCGCGTGTGCGCAGAAAATTGCAGATCTCGTCCACGCCCCTCAAACAACGCGCTGCAAAGTGCTGTTCCTTGGCGCTCTCTTCCGCGTGCTTGCCCGCGAGTGGCCAACGATTGACCGATACCGGATGGACAAGTACCTAGCCCTCGTGCGTCGCATGGTCTTCTCCTACGTTAAGCTGCTGAGGGACATTCACGAGGGGGAGGTCTCGACCTTGGCGTCGCGCGGTGCCTCACCGACCAAGGACGACAAGGAGCGTGCCGTCGTGCAGTCCACGCCGTCGAAGAAAGGAAAGACAGCCAAGAAGCGCAACCGCGATGAGGATGCCGCGGCCGCGGCGACGACGGAGACCGAGGACTCCACGGAGGCTGCTGCTGACGGCCACTCGTTTGCGAACTGGAAAGTGTCACACGGAATCCCGCACGCTGCCGTGCGGAAGTACATCGGCGAGACCACCCATACCGCCACGGTGGCTGAAGAGATCTTTTTTATCTTTCAGCGCCAGATCTTCTCCAATGCGGCAAGCGTTGGCATGACAATGCACATTTGCGATGTTGCATTTGATGAGATTATGAAGGCCGAGACTGGTGCAAACCTCTTTCTTGCGCTGTCCGCTGGTATCCCGCTTTACGCTATGAGTCAGGGCAACTACGTCGAGAAGCGTGTGCTAGATAACTTCTTCCCACCCATTGCGGGTGGCGTGTATGCGCAGCGCAGGGCTGAGCAGCTGGTGCAGACCATGACGGCTGCCGCTGCCGCAGCCAAGGGATCTGCGAGCAGGAAGGTGGGAGGCAGCAAGTCACGAAGCGCTGCTGCCGCCGCTGCTGAGGAGCTTGAGGCGAGGGCCACCGAGCAGGCAAGCGCCGAAGCTAACATGGTCATGTTGGAGCTGGCCTTCTGCTGCCGTAAGTTTGCAGTCGCCCGTGGTATCGCGTACGAGGTGCGCCCCATGTTCTCCGAGGCGGAGCTTATCCTGCGCCAGTGTGCGGACCCAGAGTCTTTCCAGGAGGTATCGCACACCGGGCAGAGTCGCCGCATTGAACGCGAGATTAACGATGTGGAGGGCACACGTGCGAAGGTGCGTAGCGAGCGTCAGGCCGTGCGCGATATGAAGAAGCAAGACCGTCACACCGTCCTCAAGGAAAAGGTGAAGGCTCGCAAGGCTGTTCTCATCGCAAAGGAGGGCGAGAAGGCCGCTGGGATCACCAACGCCGAACTGCGCAAGAAGATTGTGTCGGAGGAGGAGCGGGCAAAACGCAAGCCGGTGCACAATACAAAGCGAAAGAAGGCTTACCACCTTACAAAGGAAGATCTGTACGGTGACGCCGAAGCGGTCGGTCGGCGCCGTTAAACGTAGCACGCCATTTTTGTCGCACCGGAACCGCGCACACATGCGCAGGCACGCGTTCAAACGCTTTTCTTTCCTGCGACAGCGTGCTTTGTGTCTGAGTACTGGTGGACCGATGCGTGGAGAGTGTGTATTGTTTTGACGCTGTGTGGAGCTGCACGAGAGTTGCTGAAATGTGCATATTTTAATATGTCTTTGCAATCGAATTGTTCTCCAAAGGCGCTGCGCAATCCTTTGCTTTTTTTTCTGTGTTTGTGGTGACTGGCAGTGCATTATTTTGATTTTTGCTTTTGTGATTCCTGCACGAAGGAAATGTGATCTGTTGCTCCATCCTGTTAACATTTAAGAGAGCATTTTATTTTTTCATTAAAATACCGAATAAGAACGTCGTAAGTCCTAGCAACTGAAGGAGGAGCTGTTTAGTTTAACATAAATATACTAAAGAACAAGAGCAAAAATAGAAGACGTACTGTAGCGGCGGAGCAGCAGGATGGGTGGCTCAAGTATGTCACGGTCTTTACAGTGCAGAAGCGCATGCACGTTGACGCCGACACAATTCTTTGGCGCTGACGGGACAATAGCTTACTGAGAGCAAAGCCTCGCATCGAGAGTCGATTCCACTACCTGCCTTTCACAAGTAGCGTGCCAACTTACCTGCCCCATGGACCGATTAGGTATTAAAACGAAGACTTATTCTTTCCCTCCTTTTTTTTTTTCGCCAGCTCGAATTGCGATCCCTGCACATTTCATTTCATCCTCCTTCTGCCTCTCTACGTTCTAATTAGTCCTGTACTGTGTGTGTCGCCGGCGCCATTTCGTTCTCTTTCTTGTCCTTACTTCGACCCGAAGGTTTTTGTTACGAGTGGAAACGGAGCGTATCGCATCTGTGGCGCATCATCGCTTGCACTGAAGGGATCGCAAGTGCGAGTGTGCTTCTTTGAGCAAATAGACAAAAGGCTCCTGGGACGTAAAAAAAACATATAATAATCCTAGGCAAAGGCCCCTTCCCTAAAAAAAAGGAGTAGTATACACTGTGCATCGTCATCGTTTGTCAATAATTGTTTACTCTATTTTTCTCATTGACAGTTACAGCGTTTTCGTCATAAGCTCAGTTCAACTGTCGTGTCGTAAGCTTTGCTCCTTGTGCGATATCAGTATTTTGAAAAATAAAAACTATACGAAAGGGCGCGGCTGCAAAAAAAAGTGCTTGATAATCATCACCGCCTTTTCTGAGATTTTCTATTCTCCGTTAATGTATATGTATGTATAATTGTCAACTCGTGATTTGCGTTGCGTCAAATTTATTTTTCTGCTTGCGTCGTCCTTCAAGGCGGTAGCACGTTCATACACACACACACACACACACACACACACACACACACGCATACACATACACCGATCGAGCGGGCACCATGTCCTTTTACAACAATGATTACCACTCCTGCTACGGTGGTCAATCAGCGCAAGGCGAAGTTGCTGAGTCAGCCATTAGAAACGACAATGCTGCTTATGGTAATCCTCCGTCTGCGCGCTCAGAGTCTCTCTCAAGCTACACCGACGCGCCGCCGGCACAACCCTCTCCCCAGTATGGCAGCCAGCTGCGCAGCACGCCGTCTCTGCCGCAGGGGACCGGGCCTCGGAACGGATCGATCGCGGGTGGGATATCCCCCGCACAAGGCACGCTGGATGGGTTGCGGCTGGGCAGCTCCACAGAGTCGCCGCTTTCGCCTTTGCCGCACCACCACACGGACACCTACGAGCAGCCGCTCCCACCCGAGGCGTTAGGGGCACGGCAGCTTATCGACTACATCTTCGCTCCTCGCGCACCGGGCCGCCCACACAGTGCGTTGTCGCCGCCCTCGGTGGAATCCCGGCCGCGCCCGCGCGAGATTGGCTGGCCAATGCAGCTTGCAACGGAGCCGATTAACTCTTCAGACGGGCGTCGTCTTGTGTACTTTGGCCAAGGGTTGCCGCCTCAATTTGTACTGGCAGAGCAGAGGAACCGGTTCATTGCGGTGGTGTTCAAACCGGTGCTGCCGGCGGCCGCATCTGCTGTGGTGGGTGGCGGCCCCAACCTGGGTGATGCTACCACACCTACCCGTTACACATCTTTTGGCACCGTACTGGGATACTCAGACGACAACACAATGATTGTCTGGCACGACCGGTCAGAGCGCTTTGCTAGCCGGATTTCCCTCTCAAACATTCAGACGATTCATCGTGCTGCCGCGATGCAATGCAAGCACTGCGGCTATGTTCTCCTTAAGCTAGAACTGCGGGAGCACATGAGCACGCACAAGAAGGGCTCCGGCGTAGAGTACGGTGTATTCACGGACGACGAAGAGTTGGGGCTGTTGTGTGGCGACTCTGGGCTAATGCAAAACCTTACATCTCCGCGTCACCTGGGCGAAGGTGCGCAGGGCGTGGTGGATCTCATGGATGTTGTGCAGCCGTCCAACGCGGACCTGCAGCAAGCGGGCCCGGCAAGCGCTGCCTATAGCTTTCGCAGCAAACACCTCTCCGGCACATCGCGTTTGCAAAAGGTTGTGGTGAAGTCGATGCACTTTGCGAATAGAGAATTGGCGCTGGAGGAGTATCAGAAATCTGTCCGTTTCATGACGGTGATGCAGCACCCCCACCTGGTGGAGTATTTGGCGGTGCAGCTTAAACCGAACGACTCCACAGTGCGCATCTGCATGCCCTACTACGAAGAGGGCGACGTCTCCGCGATGATAAGAGATTTTCGCGGCGATCACTTTGATGAGAGCTTCATATGCTCCATTGCGCTACAGCTCTCGTTGGCGCTGGCCTTCTTGCACGAGCGCAACCCCCCTATCGTCCACGGCGACTTAAAGGTGGAGAACGTGATGTTTTACAATCACAAGCAGCAGATTGTCCTCATGGACTTGGACGCAAGTCGAGAGGTTTTTGAGGGGAACCAGGAAGCGGTGCACTCCTCCCTGGGCACGGCGGCGTACATGGCACCCGAGACGCTCAAGGTGGAGCGCTTGATGCCGTCGTCGGACATGTGGAGCTTGGGTGTCTTCCTCTACGTCTTGGCCGTGCTGCCTGACTTTCCCATGATCCTGAATCCCAACACGCAAAACCTCGACCTTCTCAACGCGGATTCCTGGGCCACAGCGGAGGATTTGCGGGCAATGGAAAATTACTCCGGAAGTGCCCTCAGCGGAGGTCGTTCCAGCGCCACATCGACGTCGTCGGGGCAAGGCAACCGCGGGATGACGCTTGGGGACTGCGTACGAATGAACGTGATGCGGAAAGGCTTTTCAGATGACCTGGCCCGCCTCATTGTCGATCTGCTTTCGTACAATCCACTGAGAAGACCTACTGCTGACGCTGTAGGGGGACGCCTGACAGACATCATGACGAAGTGTCTCCTTGACTACTGAAAGACGAGGTAAATGGCAAAAAAAGGTTAGCGAGAGTCTGAGCACGTGTCTGAGCGTGTGTATGTGTGACCACGAGCTTATCTGCTTTGGGAGCAGAGGGAAAAGGACTTCTTCTGATTTTTTTTTTTGCGCGATGCTAATCATGTGCCTTAGGCTGCAAAATTATAAACTGTTTGAATTTTGTTCTTCTAAATGAACTAGGCGAGGAACACATCCAAAGGAGCAAACTTCAGGTTAAATTGCTCGGGTCTGCAAATTGTGTCATTGCCTTTACCCTTATTCTCTTCCTTCCCCTCTCGTGTTGATTTAAGCTATTACGTACATCAAGGTCTTTATTTTGTTCGGTAGCGCGTTTCACTCTTGTTTTTAGGGTTCTCCTATACTTAGTTTATACTTTGTTTGCTGCCGTGACTGGTTTTCTTTTGCCGTCTTCTTTTTTTTTTTTCTGGGCCTTCATCTGGGTCTGGTTGAAGTCTGCTTTACACTCATCGCCAGACAATTTGACATCTTTTTTAATGTTTCTTTTTTTTTGTTGCTATTTTTTTTCTTTCCTTTTTTAAAATAATAACGGCATATTCAAGAACAGCAATTTATCAGCGATAAGGATAGACACCAAGACACTTCGAGCGATGCTCTTGATATCTACGTTGCGCCGTAAAAAAGAAAAAATAAAGCGTCAGTAATATCAACTACGAAGAGGTTGTGTTGAATTTCTAGTCTCTAAAGTGACGAGATTTACTGATGTCCAATAGTGTATTGAAACGTTCTGCACCGCGTGCTGATGAACAACAACTTTCGCGCTGTTCGCGAGCCGGGAGCTCACCTAGCTGAATATTTCAGCGTATTTGCGCTCACTGCGTTTATGAACATATATTCTACTGTGTCTTTTATCTCAAACTGGTTGTTTTTTTTGCCTCTTTTGGTGCTTCACTTACAGAACCGAACACATATATATATCCCTTTCTTTGTTTCGACTGGTCTGTCACGACGAAGCTGCCGCACGCTTCACACAAACACACACTCACTCGAAAGTTACTATTAATATCTAAGCTCCATTTTTTTTTTTTTTCAAAGGGAAGCAAAACTTACAACACGATGCCTACAATTGACACGCCATTTGTCATGGAGCTTCACCCCGGGGAAGAGCTGAAGCTGGCCCGAATTCCAACAGCCGGGGACGATACATCGGCAAATGCGTTCGCCAAGAACGACTTTCAAGCGTGGGTCAGCAACATCGTGTTTGCAGAGGAGGTGGAGGCTGAGGCCGACCCGACCGCTGCCGCAAAGCCTGCCCACGGCCACAAGCACAGCGTCATCCGCGTTAGTCTCATCGCGCATCTTCTCCCGCAGGCTGGCAGCAAAGCAGACCGCAAGCGTGATCGTGATGACGTCGCAGCGCCGTCAGACGCATTCTCTATGAAGACGGTGACGCTGGCAAGCTGCAACTTCGGTGCAAACCTTGGCGTGAGTGGCGGTGATGCCTCGGCGTCGTCGACTACAGGCACCCTGCTGGAGAGCTCTGTTGTGTTCCGCTCGCCGCTGGCCTTTCATTCGGCTGGGTCGATACAGCATTTATCCGTGGTGGCGGAAGATATGGCGACAACGGCTGGTTCCTCTAGCAGCAGCGGCTCTGTGAAGCGGTATCAGGGTGCGCGGCGCTTTACTGTCCGTCTGCATGGGCTGCAGCAGACCTCGCTGACACAAGAGCAGGTAGTCTTGTTAGCGAAGTAAGTGTCAGCGAAGAAGCTTGTGTGTTTTCTTTGGTGCCGGCTGCGCCGGCTGACAATCTCGCAGGTGTGTAAGCGCGTACGCAGACACAATAATTTTGGGAAGCGGACGCCAGTAATCTTATGAGTAGGTGTCTGATGAAGGATCTTAGTTTGTTCCCCTCTTGTACTACGTCTTTTTTCTCCATTTGTCTGCCGGACGTGCGCGTAACTGTGAAGCGATTAAATGCAATGCACTGTTAATCTCCCCTTGGGAAAAGTGCGGAGCGCTTTTAAAAACAATATTTAATGAAAAAAGGAGCGTGTGTGTGCGGCTGCGAGCAATACATTTTTTTGCGCAATATGTACAGTGACCTGAGACGAGCGGTGGAAAAAAGAGAATTGAATTGAAACTGAGCACCCCTTGTCTATTTGTCTTTAGTTTGCTGCGAGTGCCATCGGCTCTCTGAGTGTTTTTTTCTCCCTCTTCGAGCAACGACATGGTTGCAAAGGCAGTACGCCGAATGACACCTTCGGGCAAGAGAAAGTGTAAACGATGTGTTGGCAGTGCTGCAGATTAGTGTATTTACCACTTCCGAAATTCGATCGCCTTTTCCCTTCACTTTTTCTCTATGCGTCTTTTGTTGACGTCAGCAAATTTGCATTCTGCTCCATTATTATTATTACTATTGCCTTGTGTCTTTCACTTGTAGCGACAATCGAGTCAGGCCAATCAGCGAACCTTCGCTTTGCATAATGGCCACGTCCGCCTCGACGTCCTACTTCCGTTCGGAGAACCCTACCCGTGCGAATGAGAATGCACCAGTTGCAGGTGCTGCACCTCCACCACCATCTCCTGCGGCAACCCCCGTAGTGTCCGATGCGTACTGGGTGCCCGATGTGGAGCACATGGACGCCGCGCGCCGTCAGAAGCCGTGGCGCGCGGATCCGCACTTCTTCACTTCAGTCTCTGTTTCTCTATCAGCCACAGTGAAGATGTTTATGCACGGCACCCGCGGCTGTCCCGACGTATCGCAGGGCCGCTTCAATTGGTTCGAGGTGATGGGCCTTCTCGTTGGGCACTTTCGTGATCGCGAGCTTGTCTTGACGGACAGCTTTAGTTTGCCGGTTTCGGCGTCCGAGGTGGAGTGCAGCATGACAGAAGCTTCCCAGATTTACATGGCGAACTACCTTGAGTACCACCGTCGGCTGGGAAAGGCCGAGCCGGGCTGCGTTGGCTGGTATCACACGCACCCCGGCTACTCCTGTTTTCTTTCTGGGATTGACGTGACGACGCAGCAGGGGAGCCAGCGTATGCAGGACCCCTGGGTGGCGCTCGTGATTGACCCTGTAGAGACGCTGCGAACGGGGCAGTTTTCGATGAAGGCGTTCCGCACCTATCCAGAAGGCTACACTCTACCAGACTCTGCCGAGAAGGCAACCGGCGCAGACAACAGCGAGTCAAGAGACTCACCACCAGCCACTCCCCCGCCTTTTGGTGTCGATGGCCACGACGGTAGCATGGCCGGCAGCAGCTTTGGTCTGCCGCCAACAAACCGCATGAAGAATTTTGGCATGCACGCCAATCGCTACTACGAGCTGCCGGTCAAAGTGGTGCAGAGCAGCCGCGACGCTCCTCTGTGGGCTTTGCTGCAGCAGCACTTCTGGCCCCTTTCCCTGTCTCTGACATTCCCGTTCGCTGTTTCGACGCGGACGTGTCAGTGCAGCTCTAAAGAGCTGATGCGCCTTATCGCGGCGCTGGCTGACGCGACAACCGACGGACGTCTGGAAGGCAGGCACTCCAACCTCTCTGGGGTGCTCAGCAGAAGCCGACACGAAGGACGCTTCGAGCATGTACAAATGCCGGCGCTCTACCGGATGAGCCACTACACGTCGCAGGACAAGGATGCGGCGAATGCTGGCAGCGTCGCAAGCGATCCTGAAAAGACGGAGGAGAAAAAAGCGTATCTCGAGCGCCGTCTTCTCGCGTTGGCGCACGACACACTGCAGGCCAGGACTGAGTCATTCTCGTTGATGAACGCCAGCCAGCCGGTGCACAAGGAGCTGCTGCAGGCACTTCGTGTGGTGTCTGCTGCACCAAAGCGGACGTCTGCCAAGAAGGGAAGTTGAACGCGCACAAACCATGTTTCTTCAATTACCCTTTCAAGTGAGAACAAAGCAACCTTTGTGTTTTATGTGATATTTCTCCATCCCAGATTTCTCTTCTTTCTACCGACAATATCCTCGCGTATTCTAAATTTTATGCGTTTTCACGTTGAGCGCCTTACGTAGGTCATTTTACCATCAGCTTTTTCCTTTCTTTTTTCTGTCATTGCTCCATTGCCGTTTCGCTACAACGACAAAGCAAAACAAAACAAAAAATAGACTGACCAAAAAAAACCAAAACACAGAGGGTCGCCGAATTGTTTGCTGAGATGCATGATGGCACACGTTTGTTCTCGAGTGTTGCGGCACCCGCGCTTCCACCTGAGACGATTGTCCGAAGCTCAATCCATTCTCGAGGGCGGTCTCCGCTACGCTTGGCGCACGTGGCGCGCAGACGCCACACCCCGTGCACGAACAACATCAACAACGCTGGGTCATTTTTCGATTCTAAACAGAGGCCTGAGATACTCACAAAAGACCTTTTTTCTCTGCGACCTGGTTTCTTTCATTTGCCTTTCTCTTTAAAGGATCCACAACTCGACGGGAGTGCAGTCTGCCTCGTCTTTCGCCCGAGAGGACGCGGTGCCCTTTCACAACACACACACACATCGCAGGGTCCTCTGATCCATCATTCCTATTTGTGAGCAGCGCCCTACCCGCCGGAAAGTAAAATAAAGTCATTAAAACACTCCCCGCTTTCAGCACTTGACATGTCGTCGGCCAGTACCGCTGCTGCTCTGCAGCATCTTTTGGAGTCAGAAGGGGCTGTAATTCATGCGGCTCTGCAAGCCCGTGCACTGCCAAGTATGGGCGGCGGCGTAGGAATGGTCCTTACAAAACCACTCTCTCCAGGGTCGACGCTGGCTCGCTTCCCGTTTCGTTCAATGATCACCGCCCGAAAGGCTCGTTTCAATCTTGCCATGGCAGAGGTAGCGCTGGAGCTCCACCGCGATAAGACCCAACCGCCCAATCCAACCTCGGCAGAGGAGAAGGATCTTTTCCCTATGATCCCTTTCACGTCTCGTGTGTGGTCTGAGGACGAGTTTGAGTCACAGGTCCGCTCACAGCAGGTTCGAAGCGCCATCGACGCCAAAGTTGAGGAGTTGGAGGAGGCTCTAGACAGCACCGAGGCCATTGTCTGCTACATCTTACTCATGGCTGCCCTTCACGGTCGCTGGCAAGCAAGGAAGGAGGTTCACTCTCCAGGGCAGGGAAAGGCAAACGAGGACGAGGAGGCTTCTTTGAGCGCGTCTCGGTGTGTACCAAAGCTGCTGCGGTTCACACACGAGAATCAGTGGATGCGGACGTGGATTCACGCTCTTCCCGTTCAGTATGACAACCTGCTGGAGCTCGCACCAGAGCAAACTGACGCAACAGCCGCGCTCGATGCCGGCGCAGCAGCCCGTGCAGCCGGGCACGGTCCCCAGTACTCTGGCGCACCTTCCTCGCCCGTGGCCCCGCTGCCACTGCGCGCATCTTACACGACCTCATCGGACTGGTTCCGCTCGTACGTCTCGCTCTCGCGCTTTCGCGCGGCAGCGCTCGGTGGGCAGCGTTCCATCGAGCAGCGCTATCGAAAGTGCTGCGCCGTCTTGCAATCACTGCGCAGCATGCCCATGGGTGAGGAAGTTGACAATCCGAGCGTATCTGGACAGGCGGCGACGGCAGACAATGAAGAGAAGGGAAGGGAGCAGCAGCAACAACGTGCACCTGAGAAGCCTCACGTGTCGTCAATAAGTCTGCCAACGCTTTCGCAGACCTCGCAAACATCTTTACCGGACCAGCCCGAGTCGGGCCGTGGGAGTCCCGTTAATGAGTGCACTTTGGGTCACTTTCTGTGGGCCTTCAACACCCTCATGAGTCGCGGTTTCTACTTCCCAGAAGAGACATGGGCCTTGATGCCCTTTGTGGACTACTTCAACTACGCCTTAGACTCGAACGGAACGATGTATTTGCAGGAGGATGACCCCGAGGACGCGGAGTGCCTGAGCAACGTAAGCCTGCTGAAGGCCAACCCAGCGCTTTCACTTGCCGCTGCACCACGCAAGCAGGCTCGTCGTACAGGGCTGCGTAGCGCGCGGGTGGGAAGGGGTGCTATTCCCCAGGCAAACTACAACACCTACGAATTTCAGCTTGTGCGGCCGGTACGTGATGCTGGTGAGCAGGTGATGCTGCATTACGGTGCCTACTCGGACATCGAGCTTCTCGTGTGGTACGGCTTCACACTCAGACCCTCGCTGCTATCTGTCAGCCATATTTTGACGACCGGCGCTGGTGTGAGCGGGGATACGTGCAGTTTTGTGCCGTTGCTTCCTCCTGGCCTCGCAGATGCCGGCAAAGACAATGTGTTCTTGAACACCGCACGCGCTTTGCGGGCGCTACTCCCGCAGATTGTTTGTGAAGCAGAACGCGTTGCGTATTATCGTCAGCATGTCCTGCGCTCGCGTTTGGCAGCCGCATCAGGAGCTTTCGACGAGGAAGATCGCCGTGAGGCTTCAGTGGACGGCAATTGTGAAGATGGCGAGGAGGGCGATTACAACACGTGGGCCAAGGCGCTCCAACGCGCGTATCGGCTTCCACTCTCCCCTCTCGCAGATGCAGAAGGCAACTACCCACCGATGGTGCGCGGACAGACGTGGATTGATGTCCTGTTTACTTCCTTCATGCAGACGCCACCGCTGGTGATGCCTGCAGCTGGTGCAACGAGCGCGGACCACGCAGCTGCTCTAAAAATGGACGCGTGGATGCGCCAGTGGGTTGCACAACGGTGGCCCATGTTCGCCGAAGCCGCGCTTCCACGTGTTTCGAAGGGGTGCGGTCTGGGCGTGTTCGGCCTCTCCCCCGCTCTCCACGCGGCAGTCACCTCCAGTTTCTGGGCTTCACCGAGGGTAGAAATGTTGCCCCCGGCGGAGCAGATATTGCTGGTGCGCGGCATCGCCTGGGCTGAGCTCTACGTGAATTTGAGAAGCGACGCCGGATCAGATGACGACGCGTCGACCAAAAGTGGTGCACCAGTCAGTGCTGCCGCCGCTGCGATGGCGCAGATCGCTTCGATAGACCAGTGGGCGTTGCTGCGTTTTCTGGCTCTAGAGGGCTCGGACGCTGCGCTGAGGGAATATTTAGCCTACGAGTCAGAGGCAGATTAGGTGACTGCGGCGTATGCACTAAACGCCGCATTTTACGTGTTTGTGCATGTGTTCGGGTGTATGTGTGTGTGTGTGGTGTTTTTCACTCGAAGCGAATGCCTCATCTTTATTTCATTAATTGGGCTGGTCAGCGAGGGTATTGGATACACCGTCAGCACAAGATCAAGCACCTTTAACTAAAGTCCATGCGCACGAACAGAAAAACAGCAACAAGATGCTAACACTCAACAACCAAGTCAGCGTTTCAATCTGTGAATACGCTATAATAAAGCGTATTTCAGACATCTCTTCGGAAAAAAAGAAAGGTATCATGCGCGACCGCAGCTCGCGTTCGTTGGCTTTTTAGCGATAACGCCAGCACTGCTCTTGTTCAACAATCTGAAAGCGTCGAGCATTTGTTTTTCTTTCTATTACTTGACCACCTCTTTCTTTTCACGGATCGTCTTTCCTCTGCAGCTTTCTCTGCTTACAAGCACCATAATCACTTGCTTGCTCGTGTATCTCCTTTCAAGTGCAGAGCTGCACATTCAGAGCCACTTTGAACATCATCGTCTTTGTGTCGCATTGCAAATCTCTATCACCAACGAATTTACTGTATTATTATTAGTGATCTTCAGCCTGCTCTGCGCGTCTAGTCTACTCTCCAACCACTTCTTTCCCCCCATATTTCCGTCAGTATGATGCAGCGCCGCTTGCTCTTCGCGACGGCCGCGTGCGCAAGCGCTGCTTTGCGCGGTGGTGCCGTGGGTTCTCTGCTTACCCACCAGCGTTTTCAGAGCACCTCCGTCGCCGATGCGCACGCTGATGTGCATGAGGCCAAACTTGGGGACACAGGTGCCCAATCCAGCGCGGGCACTGGCGCAGGGCGTCTTCAACAGCTCTACAAGTCTTCACACAAAGGGACTGGTAGTACACCAATGCCAAAGCCCTATCAGGAGCGTAAGCTGCGACCCCGGCGTGCACCAGTCGGCACTACAGTTGTTGATCCCTCCCCTGCCCCGCTCCTCGGCTCGCGGTCGTCCTGCTCGGAAGATGCCGGGCCTGTGCCGCAGCGCGCCTTGTCGCCACTTCAGAAGCGCCAGCTGCAGTTCCGCAACAAGGCCGCCTTTGTGCTCACCCCGCAAGCGCTTCGCCGTGTCAAGTACCTTCTTAGCCAGTACAGCGCCACACACCCCACAGCAAAGGGTACTGGGGAGGGCGAAGAAGCTGCGGACTGCGCCGCCGTGCCGTGCGGCATTCGCATCGGCGTGCGCCGGCGTGGCTGCAGTGGGTACAGCTACACTGTGAACTACTTTTTTGAGGGGGGTAAGGGCGTCAAGAACAGCCTTGCCGCAGCTGGCGCCTCGTCGTTGCTGGAGAAGAAGGCCGCCAGCTTTATGGAGGATGTCGTAGTCGAGCATGACGGAGTAAAGGTTGTGGTGGACGCTGATGCTCTCTTCTACGTGATTGGGACGGAGATGGATTACGTGGTGCGGAACGTGGAGGAGAAGTTTACCTTCAAGAATCCGAATCAGAAGTACGGCTGTGGCTGCGAGGAGAGCTTTATGCCGTTTGACGCGGATGACATGGACGACGACTAACGGGCATTTGCCTTGCCATGTCTTTCATTTTTCTGAAGCCGCCCAGCGGCTATCTGACGAGCTACTAGGAAGACTATGAGAGAAAACCGATGGAGAAAGCAGAAGGAGGGAGAGAAGAACAAATGCGCAGGTCTTCAATTTATTTTCCCTTTCTTCTTTTTAATTTCATTTGCTGTGCGCGCTGCTATTTGTCTCTGTCTCTGTCTCATCCCCTGATGTTGCTTTTTCCTCTCTCCCGCACTTTCTACTTTACATGAACGATGGGAAAAAGAAAACCGCTGATCAGTCCTTTTCGATATATACATATTTTGTTTTGCTTTGCTTTTATGCCCCAAACAGAGCTCTTGACCACAAAAAATCAAGGAAGTTATTTGAGGAAAAGACAGAGTTCAACTAGCTTTTTTTTTCATCTCTCATTTTTTTTGTCAGCAGCTGTTGCAAAACTCCACCCTTTTTTTCCCTCGCATTTATTCCCTTTGTAAGCATCTCTTATTCGATCAAGATTGAAAGGCATGACCTCTTTTTCCTTTCAGCTGCCATGGTGGCGAGACGACACCGCACGTTTCCTTCTTTGCGTGCATACATTTTGGAAGTTGCACGTGAGCGGTTACGCGTAAACAACTATATGTGGGCTCGGTGCGTGTTGGACACTGTATGGCGGCGTTAACATCGCGCCGCCAACGCAGTCTAGAAGTATGGCGTTACTTTTTCTTTTCTCCTCTTTTTCCTGCTACTGCAAGCGATGTTGTTAATAGTGTTGAATTGGGGTATTTTACGTTTCTGGTGCTTGTTTCCTTATGGTTATCTTTCGGCCTTTTCTTTTTCTTTGTAATTTTCTATTCTGAGGAGACGCATCTCTTCGACGGTTTCGACTCAATTATCCTTACAGTTGTTTTTGCGTGCGCGGACTTATTATTATCCACACAAAAAAGAAAATAATAGTGCAGTACAATTCTGAGCTCTTGAAAATTACTTATATATACAAATGCATCTGTGCTGAGTATCCAGCGAAGATTACCTTCGACAATACACCGTACCTTGCATTTTCGCGGCTATTTAACCTACATGCGCTGCAATTTGTTGTGGCCACGGCTGCCCTTTACGGCGCGAAAATTCAACTGATGTCCTTCGGTCGTGATGGCTAGTATTCGCTCGAACTGTGACCTTGCGTTGTTGCCTCCGCTTAAAATCGTCTCTTGCCTTTTATCTAATCTATCTCATTTTCTTAATTCCACGATGCAATCTATGAGCGTTGCGCCTTTGCCCGTCGATCATTATTTTCAAACTTTATTTTTTTCCTTCTCCCCCCCTTTCGCATACACACGCACCCGCCTCAATAATCTTAAACGCTATCCCTTTTGGATTGTTGAAACCAAATTTAGGGCACCATCATGTTCATCTTGCGGATTGCTGGTGATGTGCTCGGGCAGAAGCGTAACATCGAGGTCACATTTCCTCGCCGACCATCGCTTCAGCAAATCTACACCGTCGCTGAAACCCTACTCCCACTTCAGGCCGGAGATGAGCGCCGTCCGTGGCGGCCCCCTGGTCCACTCAACGGGTCCGGGCTGGTTGCTTCCCCCTCTCCCGTCGACCCGGCTGACCTCCCACATGTCGTGGCATCCGCCCCTCGTCATGGCACGGCGTTTGCCGGCGAGTACATCGTGGAGTCCGTCGTCTTTGTCAATCCCGGTACTCGGCAGTGGGAGCAAGTGTACAGCGCGTCCCAGCTCTCGTCTGGGTCGCAGGTCTACTGCTTTTCTCCGCTGCAGCACCACCGAGTGGCGGTCATTAAGACCCGGAGAAGCGCATCGCCTTCTTCTACGCAGTCCGCTGCACATCTGCACTTTACTGCATCGCCCCTGGAGACGCTGCCTGTAGTATCGGACGTTCGGGATTCGTGGGTGAATGCAGACCGTCCTGGTGCGATTCCTGAGCCTCAGCAGCACCTTGTCTGGGACTGTACCGCGATGTCAACTGACAGAGTAGCTCCTGGTGTATCGCAGGGAGAACGCAGTAAGGCGCGTCTGAACCGAACCCTGTCATCGCGGATATCGGCCGACAACTCTCGAAATCTGAGCTGTGCAGTGGACACCAGTGCAGTCACTGCCTCCTCGGCACATCAAGCCCAGTCTGCGTCTCCGCTCTTCACCTCCGACTCTCCCTCTGCACTCCTGCCAAGCTCCTTCCTCTACGGGAACTCCGAGCTCCCTCACTCCGAGAGAACTCCGCGGCAAGGCGACGTCAACCGGAGCAGCATATTGGATCATCCCTACCGCACAATCAGCAAATCAAGGGTATCGTTGAGCGATGGCTCTCCACATACCAATGTACACTCCCACCCAATGTACTTCACACATTCCTGTGCGGTGGACGACACAGGTAGTGGGGTCTCTCGCGTGAATAGTTACCGGCGGGCCGGGTGGCGATCACTCGAGGCATCCACGGGGCAGGAAGACCAAAGGTCTTACAATTCCGCCACTAGTCCGTCTTCAACGTTTCTGCTCAGCGGAGGCAGCGAGGATCGCTACGCGAATCTCGGCGAACGCCTTGCCGTTCTCTTTGACGTTCTTGTGCATCTGGATGCGCAGGACAGCAACACAGAGCGGCGCTACGTCCTTCTGCGCGACTTCTATCTCCTCTCGTCTTTTTTGGTATCCAGCTCCACCAGCACAGGCGGGCGTGGGGGCGGGTCCGCAGTTCCGCCTAATGCGCTGAACCTCACCGACGCTCTTTCGACGCAGTTTGGACTCTCGTGGGACGATCTCTTGCGCATCGCGGATCAGGACCGAGATGGTTGTATTGCCTATGGTGAGTGGATCACATTCGGAATTGAGCATTCAGACGTCATTCGACTGCTGTGCGAGGGCTTGTGCAGACTCCCTCTGCAACTAAGCGCGGCCATGAAGCGGCTGCATCTGCAGAGCTGCATCAGCTCCGCCGCACGCAGCACAGCATCCACCCCTACTGTACCCGTGAAGGCGCGCAAGAGTGGTTCAACTTCGGTTAGTGTACCTGCACCTTCGGCCCGATCTCCCTCCAGAGTCTCCTACCCTTGTCGCGTACATTGCGAGGAGGGCAGTGAGGGAATGCGGGACAGCGTGGCAGCAGATCCGCTAGGAGAGCAAAACGGCTATTTTGCGTTCGAGGGACGGTGTGAGGCCTGCCGAGAGCTGGCAGCCCAGACCCCAGAGGAACGGCTTCTTTGGGCATCCAAGCCAACTCCGTTTTTTCAAAGTCTCAGAAGGTGAGGATGGTTTCAAGAGGTGCCGAGGATAGGGGAGGGGGCTAGAGGACTCAGACGCATGGTGTAGGCCTCGATGTCTTGTCCACCCCGCCCGGGAACTGGTGCGCTGCTCGCCTTCTCCGCTGAGGGCTTATCGTTCTTTTTTTTTTCATAATTTCTTGTACACTATGTTTTGGCGCTTCACTGGCCACGCAACCGTCTGTGTTTCTTGCCTTTCTTGAAAACCAGAGACGAGTTGAAACAAAAAAAGAAAAAAATTCTCGAGCGATGCGCGGCTGACTCTTATTTTTCTCATTTCTATTGCACCCTTTCGTGTGTCTGTACCATTTTTTTTTTTCGCTAGATAAACAAAAAAATCTCAATTTATTTGCTTTCGGAAACAAAAAGAACAAAAAACAGCGTATTCATATTAACGTCATCTACAGCTTTTCTCTCAAAAGAGCGAAAGCTCTGCAATTTGTCTTTTCCCTCCCCATGTGACGAGAGTTCTAGAGACCACGTCATCTCAAAAATTGATTCTACACTGGCGTTTATTCTTACATTTTTTTTTCAGAGCTACGTGAAGGATAGTTTTGACAGAGTGGACGGTGATAAACGCGCTCCGGCACGCCACTTCTCAACTTTGTCGACTCCTTTCAATCCTCCTTTCTTTTCTTTCTCAACATGCCATCTCCCGACGTCCGGAAAAATGTCTTTTATTTCTTCTGCTGCTTTGTCTCGAAACATCTAAGAGCATTTCAGCCGCACGCGGACATCGGTTTTTTTCATTGCGTGTGTGTATGTGTGTGTGCTTTTTAAAAAATAATCCAATCAATAAAGGACTCACAAAGGCACGTGTTTACTTCGCTAGGTGTATCGCAGGTTGTCTGATTTTTTTGCTCTCCATTGCAAGCGGGCTACCAAAAAAGGCCTGAGCCAAAAAACAAGAAGAAACACGCACTGCCCTCAAGGGTTGGACACCCTGCTCGCCTTCTTCAAGAGTTCTGCTACATTGTAAGACGAGAGGAAGCCGGACAAAGCACTTTGGAGCCATCTAAACCGCACTCGCAAGATACAGAAGACAGAAAAGAAAACGAAACGCATTCATTTTCCCCCACGATTGGTGGAATAGCATCGACGATGCCTCCCAGGCCAAACCAGTTTTTGGTCGGGCAGCCGGTAAAACGCACCTTTGCAAATCGCGTCTCCAAGTTTTTTTTTACGCAACTGGACCGAGGTCTTGAGTCGCCCTACGTGCTTCTCGCCTCTGGCGTGCTCTTCTCCTACGTCGCGTGGCGGGTGACGGACCACTACGTGCGACCTCGTCAAGAGCAGCTCGCGCTGCGTCGCCCTATTCAGCGCGTGCCCTTTGAGTCGTCGCACAACGCCTTCTGGGGCTTCAGCAACCCAGACGAAGCCACATCGCCCGCGTCGCGTAAAGAGAGTGTGGGAACGGAGGAGGTGGGCGGGAACCTTTACCTTCCGCAGGGCAGCAATGAAGGACAGGAGGAGGCGATGCGACGCCCTCAGCTTCTCTTCAGCGAGGCGAGCGAGCTGCACGAACGCGCCTCTGCAGCTAACCCAACGGGCGAGGTGGACATCGTGTGCCTAGAGCTCTCTGAATATGACGCGGGTCTGCGGGACGACGTGTACTACCGCAGCGTGCATTACGTTCCCAATGCCATCGACCCTGCAGCGGCATCCTCGTCGTCGTCGTCAACGCGACGGCGCAAGTCAAAGGCGAAGTCAAAGGAAAAGGAGGAGGAAGTGGAAAGAGAGTCGGGCGCCTCTGATGGCCTGTGGAAGCGCATGGTGAGTCCCTTTGGCGTGGCCGCTGCCGCAAAGGGAAAGCCAAGCGAGGCACAAGAGCATGCCCCGCAGCAAGCGGGCAGCGCAACCTCCGCTGAAGCGGAAAAGGTTCTCGCCTCCACGGACTACCTTCAATTCATGCCTGGGCAAGGCGAGGAGGTGGTGCACGGCATGATCAAGTGCAAGGGTGTGACGACGCAGAACAACTGTGTGCCTTCCCCCGGCCACCTCGAGGAGGAATACGCCCGCAAGCTAATGCTGGCCCTCGGTCCTGTGCACATTCTGCGCGACCCGGCCAAGACGACCCTTCCCGTACGCTTCTCCTTCGTGAAGCAGGTCTCCGTCAAGACCTTAGTACTGGGGATGCACTCTGGCGAGATGCCGCGGTGGCTGAGCTCGTGCTACCCCAACTTCCACGTCGATGTCGTGGAGAAGGACGGGACGCTGGTGCGTCTCTGCAAACGCTTCTTGGGGTTTCAGGAAAACAGCAACTTGGAGGTGGAGGTGGCCGACCCGGTGGAGTTTGTGAAGCAGCACGCCGTGTTGGCTGGCCGTGGCGCGGCGACGAGTAACAGTAGCAACAATGCTCACGGAGCCAGCAAGCCTTACGACCTGGTCTTGATTGACGGTATCGACGGAGCAGGGAAGCTGAGCACGCAGTATGGGCGACTAGAGTTCATCAACAACCTGCGCAACTTAATGAGCAGCAACGGCTGCGTCGCCATGACTTTGCCGAACAAAGATGCGGGCTTTTTGTTCAACATGGTGCAAAACTGGCGCATGGCGTTTGCGGGGCGGCCTGTCTTGCTCATCCACTGTACGACGTCCCCTTGCACGATTCTCATGACATTTCAGGACGCGGCGGCCCGAGGGAAGTCGAACATAGGCAGTGTGGCCAACGTGCAGGAGTTCCAGGATCTGCTGCGTGCGCACGTGCGCCACTACGGTGCTGACCGCATGCAGTTTGACATCACCCGCGAGGTCGACTCAAGGAACTTCAGCGTGCTTGATCCGGAGCAGACGTATGGGGTGGAGTCCTACTTGCCCGCAGGCCACCCAGCGGTGCTCGAGGCCCGTCATCAGGAGCTGCAGGCAGCCATGCAGCGGAAGAGCCGAAGCCAGGGGTGGAATGCGTGGCTGCGCCGGTGGACAGGGGCGGGACTCAGCGCATCCCAGCGTGCAGATTTGGGGGAGTCGAGGAATTGAAGGGACACGCACGAGGGAGTTTGGTGATACAAAACGGAGGTGTGGCTGAAGAAGGCCGATATGTTCTTCAGTAGGGAACACCTCATCCCTCCTCACAGATTGCTTTTTGTGTTGGCTAACATGCGCTTTGTTGTTTCTCACCACTGCAAGGCCCCCTTTTCGGCCTACGTTGCTGACAAAGAGGGCGAATGAGGGTAAGTGCGCCAGCTAGCTGGAAGTTGCTCGGAGTCGTACGTGTAGCGTCATTGGAGAGGCGCCTGCCCTTTCTACTTTAGACGAAGGGTCAGATATATGTGAGGCTTTCGGATTTTTTGTTTCTTCTCTCGATTTTGATCACATACTTGTCAATGGGCTGCTACGCCACATTAAACGCACACACATGCAATAGTAGAGTAGAGTGGAAAACGCACACACAAAAATATATATGCTCCTACTCTTTTTTTATCGCAGCAGCTGAGAAGCAGCCAAAAACCATTAAAAAGCAACTAAACAAAGGGGAAAAAATGAATGCACACACACAGGGTTTGGAGAGCAGCGTTTCTACTTTCCGGCTTGCTTCCTTCGCCTTTGCGACTTGAGCTCTCCTATGCGGCGTGTCTCGTTTTATGTGTATGATATATATGCATATCAACAACAGTTGCGATTAATGCAGATCGATTTTAGAAAGCTGCGTTTATACAAGCTTCTTCATCCGAAGCAACAGCTGTCTGTTTCTTTGGTAAAACTATCTCTTTTCCTTTTCTCCACATCGTTTTTTTTTTCTGTGTGTTTGTGCCATATCTGGAAAAATTCAAGGATATATATATATATACATTGTCAAGTTGAAAGAAAGAAGCGGCAGAAGTGAACGAGCATCATTGTTTCGCTTTCTGCTTTACTAAAACGGATAAACTGAAATATATAGAGTTAGCTGTATCTTTTCTCTCACGCACCGTGTGCGGTCATTCGAGGAGCGCTTTAAAGATACTTCGACAAACACGCACAGACACACGCACACACACACGTGTGCAAATACAAATTAACTTTTTTTCTCTACAAATTAAAACGTTTATAATAATATATCAGCGAAAGTTGCACTGCCAAACTGATTGACCTTTGGAAGCATTAGTGACAACATACTTGCTTCTCGTTATTATTATCGCTCGAGCTGTTCCTTTTTGATCAGAAGTTCTGTTCTATTCGCCTTCACAGACTCACAAACAAAGAACCTCAGTTCGATTCCGCTTTTTTTTTTCCATCTAACACATACCTCAACCAATTTGTTGTTGTGCAAGATGGACATGCTAGGCGTGACATTCCTTGCGGTGAGCAAAGTTATTGTATCGGTGCTGATTGGCGTGCTGACCACCGGGTCAATTCCCAACAGCGCTTCCACGCTGCGCGACTTCGGCTTTTTGATCTCTGCTGTACTCTTGACATCTCTCACCCTGTCCAACACCGCCCAATCAGTGAATCTGGAACTGCTGGTGCGGTGCAGTATCCTCATTCTGTTTTCTGTGTTGATGATCGTGTGGGGTCTGATGTGGGGCGTTGCGGCTAGCTTTTTTCTCTTTCGTCGCAATCCGAACTTGTCTGGCATCCCGGCGGAGTTGCGCAAGGATGTGCGCTTGGAGCTTTTATTCGATGAAGAGGAGGCTGAGGCGGGAGAGGGCAACGGGTCCCCGCAGGCGTCGCCCACAGCCGCGAACCCACCGTCCAGGAAGAACAAAAAGAAGAAGAATCTTGTGCCTTACGTTGCTGTCGTGCTTAGCGATCACCTCCGTGAGGTGGGCGTCGATGGCAGCGACATCGTCCCTTCGTTAGACGTGCCGGACAAGTCGCTAGAAGACACGGCGGGGTACGTATGGGCCATGTGGATCGGCTGCTCCACCCAGAACGGTGTGACGCTGCCGATCTCCCTCATGACGAACATCGCGGGCTCCGTCGACTTCATCGACTTTGCCCAGGCCGCCGCGTACATTTTTGTGTTTGCGATTAGCTACATGCTGTATTTGTGGGCTGCAGGACCTGCCTTTGTGGAGCAAGGCGAGAAGGCGGCGTCGCGGCAGCGTCTGATTCGGGAGTTAATCACGAAGCATAAGTGCATGACTGGCCGCTGCGACGCCACCACGCAGACGCTCTCCTTCCCGGTAGACCACGTGCTTCAGATCGACGCGGAGGGCCACCATGGTGGTGCTCTTGCGGATTTCCCTGTCAGCCGCCGGGAGGGCGGGACGCAGCACGAGGGCCACCCGCTCACGGGAGGGCGTCGCGGGCCTCGGTCCAGCAGCAGTGCTTCAAGCACCACAGCGACGGTGGAAGGCAACGACGTCGTTATCAACACCAGGAGCACCTCGGCGGCGTCTTTTTCCAGCACGGGTGCGCAGACGGGCACGAATGTGATCAATGCGCGGGACACGCGACTCACCTCGGCTGCGGTGGCCTTCAAAGTGCCCGACGTATCAAGCATCATGAGCCCGAACACGGCGGGGCAGTACGCCTTCACTATGGCCACCGCGGAGCAACTCCCCTACGACTGGAAGGCCGCTGGCTTCATCCGCGTGAAGTACGAGCGCGAGATGAAGCTGATGAAGAAGCAGACGTTCGCGGAGAAGATTGCGAGCCTTGGACGCGCTGCTGCCGGGCTTGGACGCAAGCTGATGGTCAACCCACCTTTCCTCTCTGTGGTGGCGGGCATATTCGTTGGTGTTATCGCGCCGGTGCGCAGCCTATTCTTTGACGGTGGTGCGTTGGAGATGGTGATGGACGCAATCACCCTCATTGGGCAGGGGTCCATCCCGTCCTCCCTGCTGCTGCTCGGTGCAAACCTCGTCGGCTCCGCCAAAGGCAACACCTCTGCTGCCAGTGAGGATGTGCGCATGCGCCACGCTGAGCAGAACACTCTGTATCCGCTGCACGACGAGGATTGGCACTTGATCGGCGAGGATAAGCACTACGCTACCTGGTATGAAAACGAGCGCGAGCCGATCGAATACGACTTGCACAGCTCCTTTTCGTTGCAAACGTTGCGGCGGCTCGGCGAAGGGCCAACAGCGTACGTGGCGCAGTCCTCCGGCAGCGACGGCGCAAGGGCGGTGCTTCCTATAGTGGAGGAGGAGGAGGACAACAAGAAGCCCAAGAATGCGCTGCTTGCCAGCGTTGAGACGACCTTGTCGCTGCATGGAATCAGCAAGTCATTTGTGTGGGGCGTGATTGGAATCCGTCTCATTGTAGCCCCTGCCTTCAGCTTCGCTGTGCTGGTCGTCCTCATCAACACCATGCCTTTTCTTTTCGGCGGACGTGGCACGCTTGACAAGACGCTGATCATGGTGCTCATGGTGGAGCTTGCCTCGCCCACTGCCATTAACAGCACCCTCCTCTTCAATGCCCGCCAGTTCATGACCTTTCCCTGGGCGAAGATGCTGTTCTTCCAGTACGTTCTGTGCACTATCACGATGGTGGCGTGGGCCTCTCTTGGTCTCAGCTACGTCTCCAAGCTGTAGGTGTCTCTGCGAGATCCTCTACGTGTACGCTCTTTTTTTTTTTTTTGCTATTCGCACTTTCTGTGCTGCACAATTTCTTTGCTTGCCTATGTGGATGGGTGTAACTGAGTGCTGCGATAACGTCTTCACTCAGTTCACCTTGCGCTCGTCAAGATCTACGCAGAAGGCAGTTTAATAATAGTTTAGTTCAGCTACCTAGGCCGCTTGCGCCTCAGCGGAGCACTTGATGAATTGTCTTTTTGCGCAGTTGTGAAGCGCTTTTCTTTTTGTCATTCCGACAGGTAATGTTGTGTTGTCCCCTGTTCTATTTTCACTAGTAACTCGCCTGCGTGGCCGCACCAGAGCTTTTCTGTGGTCCGAGTTGCTGACGTTTTTTTTTTTTCTGTTTCGCCTTGTGTGTCTTTGTGTGTATGCACACATCGCTTTTGCCATGATAACAATTATGGCAATGCCACGGTTTACACGCAGGCTTTTGTGGATCTCTTTGTTTTACCTTTATTGGTTTGATAACAGCAGCACAGTGGAAGGGATACTCTCTATTGGTGCTGCGGAGCTGAGGCGAGCGACGTAATCAGTCGAGTGGAGCAAATACTAAGGAAACTGTAAACCATACAAGAGCTGTTTTTTTTTTCCTTCTGCTCCCTCTTTTTTAGCATTGTGCAGCACAGCCTACGCCCACTCGTTTACTCTTTGTGAAACGCGAGGGAAGAGGGGGCAACAAAAATAGGCAATTCCTGTGCGGGCTTTACTGAATCATTGAGTGTAGCGCTTTCTCACACATCCCTTTGACTTAAACAATAGCTCACTGGAGTCCCATCAATTATTTAACAGAACAAATTACACTAATATGTTGTTAAAGACACGGAAACTCTAGTTTATTCCGAATTCATGAATTGAGTTGCTCAAAGTGATGAGCATCGTCAATCTGCGTGTCTCTGCAATGGCGGCTAAAGCGTAGTACACAAAGACGAGGCACTCGTGTGTTTCTTCTAGTGGGAAGTTCACACATCCAAAAATCAAAATAAAATCAATAACGTGATTAACGCGTGGATCCGTTTCCTTGTCTCCATTGGTGTGTTCGGCGATTGGAACCTTCTGCGGGGCGATACGCACACACGCAAATGCACACACTCTCTCAGCTGCCCGTCCACCACTTTCCCCGCTCTTTCTTTTTTCCCAACTTTCTTTTCGAAACACTGCGCTTCATCATTTTCTCGTGCTGTTTCGCTTTGAGTGCGATTAGGATTCCGCCATATCCAGACCCACCCTTCGTATTTTATAGGCGTGACGTTGAGCGCTTCACAATATGCTTGATCAACGCTAGCTAGAACATCAGTTCTGCGCTCTCTACTTTTCTCCGGCTTTCAGTGAGTCGTTTTAAAGTTCAACCGAACAACAACAACGGCAACAGCGAAAAAGCTTCCAGCAAGGAGCGCGCTTTCAGTTGAGCGTGTCGCACCCCCTTTGCAGTCTTTTACTTCTTCCTGCGTTTAGGATGACATCTACTCACCGGAGCTGTCAGAAAGGCGAGCGTTGCTCTGCGCTGCATTTTCTGTCTCTGATGGCAGTACTGTGTTGCGCTCTCTCGTTTTTCATCAACACCGCATCAGCTGGCGTGGTGCCAAGCAGCGCGGACGCGGATTACGCGGGCAACGGTTCCGCAGTCCCTCCCTTCGCTGTCTTCGGTTACCTGCCCGAGTACCGCCAGCTTCGGTTCAACTACGAAGCTGTGTTCAAATCCGGTCTGACACATCTTATCTTTTTCAGCGCTGAGGTCGACCCTGTTTCGCTTCACCTCACCCACGTCGAAGACCGCCTGCCGTCTAAGGACACGTGGCGTGGCATTCGTGCGCTGGCCGACCAGTATGGGGTCAGGTTGATGCTGTGTATCGGCGGCGGCGGTCGCAGCGAGGGCTTCGCAAAACTGGTGGGCGATGTCCTGAGGCGAAGGCGTTTTATTCAGGATGTCGGCCGTGTCATGCAGGACCGCGGGCTCGATGGCATCGACTTCAACTGGGAGTACCCTGCCTCAATGGCGGAGTGGCTGAACTTCGGTCAGTTCTTGGTGGAGCTACGGTCTTTTCTGAACACCTCAGCAAGCCACCAGCAGCCCTCACATCGCAGTCGTGCTCAGTCCGCTCTTCTCACCATGGCCCTGCACCCCCACCCCACCATCCCCAACGTCCTGCGTGCTAGCCGGGTGCTGCCCTCGCTGGATTATTTGCACTGGATGGCCTACGACCACATCGTGGCCAACGACTCCCACAGCTCTTTCGCCTACGCAGCGTCGGTGCTGCAGGACAACGTAGTCGGCAACCTTGACGACGCCGTCTACAACGCACGGCTCCCTCAGCGCCGCAAGGGCGGGAAGGGCGAGGTAGCAGCCGCGACACCAGCGGGAAGGCTGCCGCATGAGGTGAACCATCGCCGCAAGCTGTGTCTCGGCATTCCTTTCTACGGCCGCCACCGAGAGGACATGCGGGTCCCCCCGGAGAGCTACGAGCACCTGTGGCAGTTTATCCGTCAGTGGGCGGCGAAGCTCCACCCAAGCTGGGCGGAAGGGGGGCCGGAGTTGCGCGCCATGAATAACTATGCGGGCTACGACTACAACGGATACGAGGAGGTGAAGCGCAAGATGCGGCTGGCACGCTCGTCGCGGATTGCGGGGATTATGATCTGGGAGCTGGGCCAGGATATTCCACCGGGGACATCGCCCATGTCGTTAATGACGGCCATACACGAGCAGCTCTCAGATTGGACGAAGAGCAAGCGGGCCAAGTCGACCGCAGAGCCCCTGCCAGTGGCGAAAACTTCAGACTCCGTTGACGACGCCTCCCATGAAGGTCACGCTAGGGCGGCCTTACACGATCGTCCGCCTCCGACGAATGCGGCGAGGCAGCCTGCAGAGGAGGTGGAGGGGGACTTGTAGCGCGGCACCACTTCTCAGCTGCCTTGGCACTCTCAGTGTGGTTGGGTCGATGTCATGCTGTTCCCTCGAGAAGCACCAGTGGCCTGGAGTTTCTGCAGCCCCTCTTTCAGCTTTCTTTTCGTTGCATGAAAACCAAAAGCAGACTCAAGTCCAATTCTTCAAAAGGACGAAAAAGAAAAGAAACGAAAAAAAGAGCACTGACAGAAAGGCAGGACAGCTGTAAAAAAAAAAAACCCACTCAGGAAGTGAGGCTCGCTCTCTTTTTTTTTTTTTCTCCCAAACCCATTGGCCTCGAATTACTGCTTTCCACACTGATGACCAACGCGTGAACTTTCCCATGATGTTCCGAGCCATATTCCCATCCTTTCTTTCCAACTTCTTTGCTCTTTTTTTTTTCCTCCCCTGTATTTCTCCAACATCCTTCACACGCATTTTCTCCCCCTTTTCTGCTAGAACTCTTTGCATGTGAACAAGAATTCACTCAATTGCTTCCCTTATCCTTTATTCTTTTTTTTTTTGTCGATTGTAGTAGTGTGACACGCAAGCGTTCGAGTCACACACGCACGCACACACGCACAACTACGCGCCCACAGAGGCACAATCTTTGCTGTTTGTTGTTTTTTATCACTCGGCACGACACCCCTTCGCTACGGAGCACTTCCAAATATATATTTAAAATCTACTGGCGATTTCTTTCTTATTCTAACTTAAAGCTACTTTTTTTTCCGGTGGGTTTGGCTTATAAACCAATCCAGCGGAAGAAACAGTGGCAGTATACTCTACAACGCCTCTTCTGCTAGTACTTTCTCCCTTATATATATATTGGAGCTAAGTTTCTCACACACGCGGTGACTACGTATATATTTAAACACGCACAAAATCTTTGCAGCACGAGAGCTTATAAAGTAAGCGTGGAGAGAGATACATCAGGAACCAATACAATAGCTAAGTGGGATCTGATTTTGTTTCTGCTACAGTCGACGCAGCCTCACACACAAAAAAACCAACCCAATTTGCTGTGCTTCATTTTCGGGGAAAATCAAAATAAAACTAAAAAGAACGAAAGTAGTCGTTCTCGTTATCAGTCGTTTTGTTTCCTTTCTAATTTACACTAGCGTTCCGTTCTGAGGAGTCGTCGTTAAAGTGCCACAGTTTCTCTAACACGAAAACACTACGTTGCTGCGTTTTTGTTTTGTTTTGCATCTTCGTTTTTGTCGATCTGCAGCGCCACTTTTTTCTTTGTTGCAAATACACGTACCATCGCTTTCACAGAGGATACCACGGCTGACGGTGTATCCACGGCACGCGATATTTTATTCTCTCTCTCTTTCTGTGTCAGCTGCACCTAGAGAGAATTAAATCCACCGGTATTGCTTTATTATTATTATTGATTGTCACATTGAGTGCGTTTTCCTTATTTACTTGCTACTATTTTAGTCCTTTTGTTTATTTTACAAAAGAAAAGCGTGGTTTTGTTTTACCACATCTCCCAGTCGATTCATTAAAAAAAAAAAAAGTGCTTGATACGCCTTTTGACTCCTTTTCTATCTGTTATTTATCGCTTTGTTTTCTAGTTGTTTATTTCATCTTTCAACGTGTTCCTTATACATCACGCACACGCAAACACACATTAGTAAGCAAGTTAAGAGGCAAATTTAGCGAAAAGCGAGAAAAAGTGACGCGGTTTGCGTTCTTCTAAGAACAGCATCTATTCGACTGCACAATTTTCTCTCTCAAGAGGGTTGTACCGGCGGGTCCAAACTTTCTCAGACTTGTCTCTCCGTTGTAAAACAAACAAAAAAAATATAAAACAAAAAGTGCTTCTTAGCGTCACGTGTGTTTGTTAAGACTAGTATACTACAGGAAAATAAAGAAAAGAAGTATACACCCACCGTTGATCTTGAACGACAAGTTCTTTTCGTTTCAATAAGAAAAGAAAAGAATACACGGATACCTCCCCATTGTCAGCGTCAGAATGCTGGAGAAGTACATTGCGGCACTCCTGGTGCCGTACCTGTCCAAGTACGTGGAGAACATCAACGAGGATCAGCTGAAGATCAACATTTGGAGTGGCAAGGCTGCGCTGAATGATCTGGTGCTACGGCCAGAGGCGCTGGATGCGTTGTTGACTGCCATTGACGAGGATGACGGCGACGCTGATGCCGCGGCGGCGTCGCCCGCGTCCGAGATCGCGCAGAAGAAGAAGAAGCCAGCGCTGCCCGTTAGAGCGCATCGCGGCATCTGCAAGAACGTCTCTCTCTCCATCCCTCTCAAGCGTCTTCGCTCGGAGCCGGTCATTGTAGAGGTGGGGGAGCTGCTGCTCACGCTGAGGGGCGTCAACGACTTGGATGGCGTCGATGGCAGCGCGCCTGAACAGAGTGGCCTCACATCAAGTGAGGGCCAGCGCGATGTGAAGGCAGAGAAGTGGACAGCTGTGGCGGAGGCGAAGGCCAACGAGCTGCAGGCCTTCGAGGCGGAGCGCAAGCGTATGCGAGAGCAAAAGGAACAAACGGAGCAGCAAACCGCTGCTGCGGCCGCGGCGCTGAAGGACGCCGACGCGGCGGCAAGTCAAAAAGGTGGCGGCGGCTTCTTTTCCCGTCTTGGCGAGCTCGTGATCAACAATGTCATTGTGAAGGTGCAGACCGTGCACGTCCGCTACGAGGACGAGGCAGCCGAGACGGTCATCGGCGCCGTGTTGGGTGGTGTGCAGCTCCTCACCATGAACGAATCCACTGGGCAGCCCATGTTCACCGACCCATCCGGGCTGCAGCGGATGTGGAAGCGGCTTGTCTTTAATGACCTGCAGATCTACTGTGATGACCCCAGCCGCGTCCGCGCGAACGCACCGCTGGGCCGAAGCTGGTACACGAGGATCGAAGATTGGCAGCAGTGGTACCATCGCATGCGCCAACGTGCACGGGACGGCTCCGTGGCGCTCTCCACCATTCTGGGTCCCGTCTCGGGCAGCCTCGACGCGAAAGTCGTATTTAAGATGTTCGTGCGTGAGCTTCTGAACACGCCCTACGCGGATGTCTCGCTGAAGCTGCAACACGTGATGGCAAGCCTGACACGGGCGCAGTACACAAAGATTCTGCAGACCGTCATGCTCTTCACGAATCAGGCGGAGGTGTCGGAGCTGCAGCGGATGCGGCCGCGCGTGCCTGTGAAGGGCAATGCGCGGCAGTGGTGGCGTTACGCCATCCGCGCCGTGCGGAGTGTCCTCGAGGAGCCGAAGCGCGAGGCTCTGCTGGCCCGCGTGTCCGTCGCGTGCAAGCCGGACTACCAGGTACTCTACCGTGACGTGGTGCGGCAGACGGAGATGACACCCGAGCGGAAGAAGAACTATCGCTTTGTAACGCGGTTTATGACCACGGAGGACATGAAAGCAGTCCGCAAGCAGGTCTACGCGCAGATCGCGAACGAGATCCAGATGAAGCGCAAGGACAACGAAATTCGCAAGGCGGAGGAGATGGCGAAGCAGCATCAGGCCAACATGCTACAGCAGAAGCAGGCGCAGGAGGAGAAGGCGCAAGGTCAGTCAAAGCGGGGGTGGTTCTCGTGGCTCGTCGGCAGCGGCGATTCGTCCTCCACCACGGATTCCGTGGCCGACAGCGCAACTGCAAAGGAGATAGAAGCTGATGAGAAGTTTTTCAAGACGGTCGAATCCGAGTACGGCATCAGTGGGGCGGACTCGGAGGCTTACCAGTCCGCCGCCGTTGCCTTCAAGTCTGAGGAAGAGAGCGGGCTGCCGCCGTCGTATTGCTGGCTGCGAGCGACCTTTGAGCTACCCTTCACCAGCTACCGCATCGACACCGAACAGGGAGACTCCGTCACCCTGAAAATCTTTCACCTGCGCGGCGGTGTGAAGACCTTCAACAAGCCAAACTCGCTGCTGTTTTACTTCCGCACGCAGAACATCACACTAGCAAATCCGGCGTCGTCGTCGTCGTCGCCGTCGCCCACGAATGCGGCTGCGAAGCCCGCCATCGAGGGCAAACCCGCGGCGCCTTCGTCGCAGGGCTGCGGGGCACTTGTGCCGTACCTCATTGAGGGAGTTCAGGTAAATCGCCGTGCGAGCAAGTCGAGCCCGACAGGGGAGCGGGTGACCATGCGTTCCCTCACCGCCATCGACTGCGGAAAGCAGTTGCCGCCTTCCATGGAGGTTCCATCAATCTATGATGTGGTGGAGGCCAACGGGTCGCAGACGCCCTCGCCACCCCCACCGGTGCAGCAGTCTGGGCGTCAAGTCAGCGCCATTGCACCGTTGAGCGGCGGCAGCAGCGGCAGCACCAGCGGCGAGGACGAGAAGCTGCCATCGCCGGAGCTGCTGGCGGCCACCGACTACGCCATCCCACTCTTTAGCATCACTGGCTTTCTTAACCCGGTGGAGCAGCCGCTGGCGGACACGACCGTAGATGTCGCGGTGAAAGTGCAGCTGCTCCCGCTGCGCATCGTCGCGGACCCGACTACTATTGCGCACCTCATTGGCTTCTTCACCCCACCCGCCGGCGTGGATGTGTCGGGGTTTGCGGAGTCGACTAGGCAAGCAGCGAGTGCGGTGAGCTCGGCCGCCTCGCAGGAGCTGCGCGCTGCCATGACCAAGACAAAGGGCCTCTACATTACCGTGGACGCCTCAGCGCCGGTGCTGATCTTGCCCACAAGCTTAAATGCCAGTCCCCAGGAGACCGCATTGTCCGTGTCCCTTGGCCGTGTGCGCTTCCACGCACGTCCCCTCTCGGAGACTGAGAAGCAGCGCCGTCTCACTGCTGCTGCCGCCGTCACCGACTCACCTCCGCTGCCGACGCCGACGCAGCCTTCTCTGGCGAACACCGAGAAGTGCGGTTCCCCAACAACCGCGACTGCTGCGCAAGAGTCGCTCTTCTACTACCCCCACAAGGCGAGCTTCTCGAAGTTCTACCTGGAGTTGACGACGGTGGAGAAGGCGATGCGGCGTCCGCAACGTGGGTTCCTGCTCATACCGGAGGTGTCGATCGCAGCCGATGTGCTGCAGCGCATTGACGACCGCAACACAACACGTGAGGCCTTTGTGCTCCGGCTGAAGGTGCCGTCGTTGCGGGTGGCCTGCTCGCTTCACCAAGTGTTTCTCATCACAAACCTGGCGGACGCCTGGGCGTCCCAACTGCACTCGAATAAACAAAGCAAGCCAGCGCAGCAGAATGGCGGCGGCGCCGTCACGCGCGGCCCTTCCGCGCCGTCATCGCGTCTGCTCCGTCCCAGCCCACCTGTGTCAGACTCAATGGAGGTGGAGGCCGAGGCCGACGGCAGGCAGGATGTAGCGCAGGCTCCTGCTGCCTCACCGTCGACGTCGAGGGCATCCGGCTCTCCCGCTCCTAACACCCTGGCGAAGACAGCTGCGGGACGCGCTGACCCGCCCGTCATGCGCCTCGAGCTGCTGGTGCAGCGCCTCGGCCTTGACGTGCACGACGACGACATCGAGACGCTGTTGGTTTCGCCGCTGCCCGCGTACAAGGTGGAGTGCGTCACGGCGGAGCTAATTTTTGCCGTGCGGTCGCATCACAAGAAGATGATCTTGTGGCTCAAGGAGCCGCACATTGTGGCCGCCAAAGATGCGGGTCGCCCCATTCTGTCCTGCGGTGGTATCCGGGCGGATGTGCTCATCCTTGAAGGGGAGACGCCGACTGGGGTTGCCGTCAGCCTCGACGCGGCGCTGAACTTGTGCGTTGGCACGGCATGCGTAGAGATGCTGGAGACGACGATGGATGTGGTGAACCTCATTCTATCCGCCCTCAACGACAACAACGGCGACAGCGGCGGCGCGCTGTCTGCTGCTGCGTCGCCCGATCGCTCGTTCCTCACTGTTGCGGGAGGAAAAGTGGACTTGATTGGGAACACATCTGGCAAAGACCTACCTGCTGGCATGGCGAGGATGGACGCCAACATGGGTGGCTCCTCCAACCGTCTCAGTGACCTTGCGTACCAGATGAACATGGTGCGTCAGCAGTGCGAGCTGCCGAACCGACACGTCGCGGATGTATTTGTGCGCGTTCAAGGTCCGGCCACGATCACGCTACTCAACCGCGCTCCCGGCGAGACAGTAGACACGCCTTTTGCGTCCGCGGCCGTCAGCGACGTGGAGATGCGCTTGTCGAAGTACGCCGTCACCATGGACCTCTCGGGCCGCATCGGCGCCGTGTCGGCCAGCGTGGTGGAAACGTCGGGACTGACGGAGGAGAATCGGACGCTGCTGGCCCACACGCCTCCCTCCTCCCACCCACGTGCGGGGGCCACTTCGGAGGAGGACGGTGGCAGTGGCAGCGGCGCTTCGAATAAGGCCGCGTTGACGTCGACCGTAATGGTCCCCAAACACGCCTTCTCGACTCCCGAGCTGGACGCGGAGGGCAAAAGAAACGCAGCAAGCGCACCCGGCTCCCACAGCAGCGATGCAGATGTCGTCAACGACGGTCACATCAGCTTCAGCTTCCGCAAGAGTCGACCCGTTATGCCTCTTTTCAAGGTTGCGGGTGGAAAGCGGGTGCTCGCCAACCCGCAAGAGCTGCGCTACTCTAGCGCGCTGGAGCTGGCGATTGGGTCGAGCACCATCACACTGGACCTCAACACGGTTATGGTGTTCAAGACGTACTTTCTGTCCGGCTTGTTTTCGCGTCTGAGTCGTCTAAGCGACCGCCCACTGTACAATGGGCAGACGCCGCCGCCGTCGCGAGAGGGACCGCGGCTGCTCATGAGCTTCCGCATCGCAGTGCGTGACACCGTCGTGGTGCTGCCGGTGGATCCGCGGAGGAGCCACACTCATCGCTTCTGCACCTCTCTTGGTAGCATGTTGTTGGAGAACACCCTTGACAAGGCAGAGTGTAAGGAGACAATGAGCATTTCTTTTGACGAGCTCGGCATGTGGCGCGAGGAGCCTGTCACCGCGCAAGATGGGAGCGACAGCTCGCAGAGAAGCAGCCAAAGCAACCGCCAGCCGCAGCGCACTGCCCAGCACACCGCCTTGCTGCCGAGGCAGACGTCTATGGAGATGGCCGTGCGCACGCCGCTGGATTTGCTCTCCGACGACGTGCCGCACATCAACATCCGTAGCGAGGATGTTTCGCTGGAGCTGCGCGAGTCTGACCTTGTGCAGCTAGTGACGCTGCTGCGCCAGAACCTGATGCGCACTGATGCCGCAGACATCGCCCAGTACACCGTCGAAGCCGCGAGGCCGGTACGGCAGGTGGTGGTCGGTAAAGACGGCAAGGCACGTCTTGTGATGCAGTCGACGACGATGGGTTCGTGGGCTGGGGAGAGCACGAGTGCGGCAGCCAACACAATGGGAAACGATTCAGCATCCTTTGCGGTGTCCGCCATCGCGCGCGTTACGCAGCGCCGCAGTGAAGATATGTTTGTCAGCATGCGCCTCGGCCGCTTCTCACTACTCCTCTCCGACGACGCGCAGAAGGCAGCCACCAGTCCCATCACGTCTGCGGCCACGCGCTTTCAACTGCAGAGCAGCGGACTGGCCATGACGGTCGCGATGCCGTCAAACCACATCGGAGTGCGCTGGAAGAGTCTGCAGATGGACGACGTCCGCGACAACAGCAGCTCAGCTCTGATGTGGTGCGAGGAAGGGTCGCTGCAGTTCGCCGAGTCGCTGACCACGCAGAACACTCTCATGTGCAACTTCGGTATTCGCCAAACTGCACTCCGCAGCGTTGACCCGGCAGAGTGGGGCATGGGCTCTGTGACGAGCAGCAGAAGCAGCAGCAGCAGCAGCGGTAGCGATAATACAAGGGAGGGCACGGCCGACAAGAGGGGCGAAGGGCCGGAGGGTTTCTCCCTCCCCGAACTCGCGACGGAGAACGATAAGACATGCGACAGCCCCGCAAAGGCGGAGTCGAGTACCGCCAGCCAGCTGCTGAACATCTCCGTCATTTCGGCTGACTTTACGCTGCGCCGCCTCGCCGTGTCAGACCAATGGCTGGCGTTGTACGATGCCACGTGCAACGAGACAGTTTCCTCTGCATGGACAGCCCCTCAAACGGGAATGAAGGCTGCAAGAGCTTTGGATGCCGCAGGAACGGAAACGGCGGTTACCAAGGGAGACAACAGCGCAGGTGCGACCGAGACAGCGAGTGGTGCACCGCCAGCACGAAGCAGCGGCATGCGCATCTTTGTCACAACGCCAAGTGTCGTAATTCCTTTTCTCAACTCACGCCGCGAGACGCTCATCGAGGCGAACATTGCCGCGTTGCTTGTGGACGTGGCTCGGCTGCCCAACACCTCGATGCAAGTGGCGGTGAAGGTGCGCGAGCTCAATGTAGTGGACGCTGTGTCAGGCGAGAAGATTATATTCCGTCGCACGCCCACAACGGCAGCGACAAAGACGACAATGACGACGACGCGAACGTCCACCAACCACAGCGCATCGTTGACTGCCGCCTCCCCGGTGCCCGCCGGGGCTGGAGGGACCAGCGTTGGCGCGGACGCGAGTGCGCGGGGTGAGTCCAAGGCTGCGCCCGCAGCCGTGGCGCCCGCGACGCAAGACGACTGGGCGGACGGCTGGGAGGACGTTGACGCACCCTTCTCGCCGTTGCTTGGGGGTAGGGAGCGGAAGGACGCGCGGTCTGAAGGCTTTGGAGGTGCGGTTGGTGCATCAGCAGCAGCAACAGCAGCCAGCGCGGATGAGCCGGAGGTGCTTCACTTCACCTTCAAGTCGGACCCTGAGACCAGCACGAACAAGATTCAGCTGGGGATCGGTGCTCTCCACGCGTTAGTTTCCATGCCTGTCATCAACGGGCTTACGGACTACTTCACCTCCCCCTTCGAGCCGGTGGCAAAGATCGGTAGTTTGGGCGTTATGCGTGAGCAGCGTGCCCGAATGGCTGCTGTTGCGCAGGAGATGGCCAACAACTCGCACCTGGTGCTTCACGTTTTGTGGCGGCAGCCCCGCATCATTCTTGCGGCTGACGGGCTGCAGCTGAAGCAGCGGCGCTCGTCCAATCTGGAGATGCGGCTTGGCGTGATGCGCACTGCGGTACACCTCAAGTCCAGCGCGAGTACACTCTCTGTGGTGGTCAAGGTGCAGGAGTACAGTATTCCGTCCCTGCTGAGGCGGTCGGCGCTGCGCTTCGCCTACCAGTCGGTTCGCGGGACAGAGACGATCGACCTCAACATGGAGCGCACCACCGCGCAATTTTACCCGACAGAGGTGGAGCGGTTGATTCTACTCGGCCACCGCAACATTCTGGTGCCGCGCGATGTGAATTACTACGGCCGCTACGAGAAGGCCGCTTCGCCAGCGATGAGTCCCGTTGCCCAGACAGGGCTGCCTGCAGGTTTGCCATCCTCCCCTGCGTCCCCACCGCCGCCCGCATCAAACGCGAGCGCTGCTCACGCCCTCACCACCACCGAGGAAAATGCCGTTGCGACCGCGGCGCCTTCTTTCCCGGTGCGGACGATACAGGTGCACATCGACGGTCTTCTTGTCGCCGTGCATGACGCGACGGGCCTCAACACCCACACCCTTTCTCTCTCCTCCCTCGACACCTTCATCGCCGCGGATGGGAGTGTGGATGTGGTCGTGCCGGCGTTTGGCATGCTCGACCAGTCGACCAACCGGTACCTGATGCAAAGCAACGTCAAAGAACCTTCACGCGTGGCGAGTCCGAACGCCAGCCTGGCGGCACCCATGTCCGCTCCCTGCGCGGAAAGCGACGCAGCGAACGAAGCAAATTTGAAGGGCTCCACGAAGACGCACTCCGCTGGCAACGCCGTTCGCATGTGCTTTGACTCGAGTGCGCGCGTCGCCAACGTGCATGTCAGCGCTGTCACTTTCACGGTCATCCCGCACAGCATCGGCGCGCTGGCCAACGCGTTTCTTTCCGTGCACATTCCCGAACCGCCTGCTTTGGCCGTCAACGCTGCTGCGGCCACCACCACGATCCCCGTAACGGCGCCCGCGCCTGCTAACATGTCTTCGCGGTCGACCTCGGCTGGGTCGGCTGCATCCGAAGGAAAGGTGGCGCTGACATCGCCGTCCGGCCAGGTGCAGACCGCCGCTCCAGCACGGCCGGCGCCGACCACGTCACCGTCGCCACCAACATCAGCCGCGTCCAGCACTGATGCGAAACCGTTCACACTGAAGGCCACCTTGGCTGAGTGCAAGGTGCGCTTCTGTCAAGGGGATCGTGAGTTGGCGCTGCTCCGACTCTCCGGCATCGCCTGCAGCTCCGTCTCTAACCCGGACGGCACCAGCGAGCTATCCGTCACGCTCGGGAACCTGTTTATGGTGGACAGCCTCTCCGTTTCGACGAACTTCCGCACCTTCATCTACCCCTACGAGGATACCAACGAGGATGGCGGGAGTGATGACGACGAGGATCTTGATGATGATCAGTCAAGCGCCGCAGCCGTCTCACCAGCGTCCCCAACGCTCGCAGGTGCGACCGAGAAGACGAAGGTGCTGGGCAGCTCGACCGCGGGAGCGCCGGTAGTACCCCGCGAAGGCCTTGTGACTTATCAGATGCGGACCCTGTTGACCAATGAAGCAAAGGAGGCTCGCAAGAGGGCCAGCACCGCGCCGGCGCAGGATGGGGCAGCTGCAGCACAGTCGTCCTCGCTCCCCGTAGCACCGCAGCCCCAATCTCCTGTTTACACCCAAACCATGCGGTGCCGCGTCAAGAGTCTTTCCTTCATCTTTGTACCGGACGTCGTTCATGCCGTAATTGACGCCGTGCAGGAGGTGCAGACGCACGTGTCTGAGGGCAACCGCGACAAGGCCTACACCTTTGTCTCCGACCGCGCAGCCAAGTCTTCGAAGCGCAAGGAGGAGACGGGGGACCTGACGGAGATCGATGTGGTGGTTAGTCGCCCGCAGCTATTGCTGGTCGACAAGCCGACAGCGACGACGGGCGTGCAGCTGTCCCCTGGAAGCCTCAGCGTAAAGAGTCGCCTTGTCGTGCCGGGCAGCCCTGACGCAGCGGCACTGACACTCCTGAAGGACGACTTGTCCGCCACAGCGCGGGAGCCGGTGCATGAGAAGGCCGAGGGCGATCTTGCCGGACAGGCGCACGAGGTCTTTAACGTTCATGTGCGAAAGATGGGGATGCTGCTGCAGGAGGTGAACTGCTTCCAGCAGGACTGCAACATTCTCATTGAGTTTCAACGCTCGCTCTCCGCAGCCTTCGTGCCCTCGAGCGGGGACAGCGACGCCGAACCCCGCGACGGACCTGGCAGCCGCAGCGCGAGTGCGAAGTCCACTGCTGGTGCGGCGCCCGCCTCACCAGGGCCTGGAAGGTCCATCGCGGGTGAAGGTGTCCCCCCGGCTTCCAATGCCAGCAACGTTGAGGCGGCTTTGCAGACCTCGCTGCTGAAGGTCGACGTGCCCGTTCTGTCCATGAGCTTCACGCAGCGGCAGACGGACTTCGCCATGGACGTGCTTGGAGCCCTGATGAAGGGTTCCGCCGTCGATCGAACCGTCCAGACGGTGAACGCTGCTGCGAACCTCGGCAAGAGCGGCGGCAGCGATGAGAGTGGATCTCCCCTTCAGCCGTCGCCCTTGCCTGGCTCCAGCCACGCACCCCAGGCCGCTGGCGGTGACATCAAGGCTGAGTCGTCAAGCAACGTGTCCGGGGCGGCTGCGGCGATAACGGCCAGCAAAAGCTACGGCGCGGCGGGGCGAGCACAGCAGGAGCACCTCTACGACCCTGGCGCCGTTGTCCCGGCTACCGCGTTTAGCATGGAGGTCCACATCGGCATGCTGCAGGCCGACCTCGCGGACCTGTTCCGCCTGCACGTGGATGAGGTTCACGTCCAGAGCACAAACTTGAGCGCGACAGGGAAGACGATGGATGCCCGCATCGGCTCCATGTTTATCCAACACGTTGGGGCGGAGGTGGACGCCGAGGGCGGCGGCGACGGCTCCACCACGAAGCCGGCTAACGCATCGCCACCCGGGCCGTCGATGACGCTTTCACACCCCGGCGGCTCGAACCCCACGCGGAAGACGGCGCGCATCCAGGAGCTGGTGGACTTGCTTGTCATGACGAAGCTGCACGTGCGTTATGTGCAGCCGCAGCCCTCCATCGACGTGGAGTCGGCGTCAAGCATGACGGAGAGCACCATCAACGTGTCCGCCGGTGTCTTCAACCTTGCCGTCTCCCCGACCATTCTGTTCGATACTCGGGAGCTGCTCTACCTGCCCTTCTGCTACAAGGTGCTGCGTGTGCCTATCGACCCTGTCCCGGTGCTGAACCTCATGGACGACACAACGAAGCTGCAGAGCGACACTGTGCTTGACGACAAACACGTCCTCTTGACAGCCAGTCGAACGCGCTGCAGCTACGTGCTGGACTTGAACAAGCACAGGCTGGTCTTGAGCGGCGCGCCGTCAGGGCAGATCATTTTGTCCGAAGGTTGTGAGCTGACCATCACCAACGGCACCATCTGCATCCCTGGCATGTACAGCATCGGCTCCTACGTTAGCTTTGCTCCGTGCACGGCGCTCTTCACCTCAGACTCGTGCAAATTTGACAAGGAGTTCCTGAACGTGGCAAACTCGGCCTTCTTCGACTTCGCCATGGCTCGCCCGTCCTTCACGCCATCGGGGTCCAACCGCGGCGGCGCTGGCCAACAGCCGTCCCCGCCAAGCAGCGCTCGCAGCATGGACACATCAGCGAAGTCCCCGAGCTCCTCCGTGGATGCTTTTGGTGCGACGGCAGCGCCAGGCGCCGAGCCAGAGAGCGGCGTCATCGAGCTGCGCGACCGCACTGTGCGGGTCATGGCCAACTTGTACTGCGACGATATGCAGCTGCAGATGTTGTCGGAGGAGGTGGTGGATCTGTCTGTGTCACTGCACATGCAGACCCACATGAAGTTTGTGCAGGACTGGGAGAACGAGCAGCCCGCGCGGCGTACGGTGTCCCTGCAGCTGACCAGCCTCCGCTCCGGCGAGGATGAGGAGCACATTTTACTACCGACAGACATGGTGTTGAACGTCAGCGGTGTCGACAACGTCAGCGTGTCGCTGATACTTGACGCAATGGAGTTCTGCACACGCACGACGCTGCTGCGCTCGCTGGTGGAGCTGGCCAAAGACTTCGGTGCCGCCTTCATTGAGGAGACGACTGTGTCACGCGTGAAGCCGCGCATCGAGTATGAGACGCAGTCACTGGACGCGTTATACCCTGTTTTAACGCCTGGCGAGTGCCAGCACTGTGGTCGCGAATTCGCCTACCTTGCCTTGGCGGTGGACAAGCCCGGTATTCTGTGCTACAAGTGCTGCACTGGGTATGACTCCCTGCCGGCCATCGACTTCCGCGTGGAGGTGCCGCTAGTGGACGGGGTGATGTTCGGCTCCAGCGGGGACATGGCGCATCTGTATATGCGCAACGTGCTGCTCTCTGTCGACCCAGCCATGGACCTGCAGCTGACGATGCGCATGTCCCTCTACGGTTTCAGCAACTCCGCTGCGGTGTGGGAGCCAGTGGTAGAGCAGTTTGATGCGACGATCACCGGCAGCGTGAGCACGCACGATTACCGCTTTCGAATGGACCGGCTAGACTACGTGCTGTCTCCGCAGAACATCCGCCTCCTAAGTGGCATGATCGCGGACTACGGTGCGGCGACGGCGCTGCAGAAGCAGCTTCGTAAGCGCTTCCGTCGACAGAAGCAGCAGCGTACGCAGCAGGTGGCTCCAAGTCAAGGCGCTCCCATGTACGTGAACGCCGGTATTCTGGAGGAGGTCGCTCGCGTGGAGCTGCAGGAGGAGGAGATGACGCTCGCGACGGCTGGCAACGAGGCGGACGAGGTCATCGCCCCGTTCCACCCCATGGGCACCACCACGTCCCCAGCCTACCCGGCGCTGAACAACATTAACGCTGCTGCGCTGGCAAACACGTCCATTTTCGACATCCTTAACTCGACGAATCGCCGCCTGCTGGCGAACGCGATAGGCCAGCTTGGGGATCAGGACGCCAATGAGAACGCGCCTGCCGAGCCGCCGAAGCGGGGGTACGCTCACGTGCATGTGAAGAACCACTGCAACGTGCCGCTGCTGGTGGAGGGCCGCCGCGTCACCCCACGTGGCGGCACCCTGCGCTTCGTGGCGAAGGGCTCCACCGTAAGACTAAACCGCGTGCTGACGGCTGAGGATGCTGCTAAGGAGGAGCACGAGGAGGACTACGCGACCAGCATCTCGAACCCGCCGCTGTACGTCCAGGCAAAGGATATGGTGTTGGAGACGAAGGTTCTGCTGAGCCAGGAGGACGGCTCGCGGTATCTGCGGCGCACCGTCACGATGACGGTGTACCCGCTGCACGCGTCCCGCACCATCATCTGCTTTGAGAACCGGCTGCACTGCCCTCTGGCCTCGACGGGCAACAACCTGCCCATCAAGCCCGGCCAGCGCTTCTACCTGGCCCCCAAAACGGATCTCAACACGGTCATCCAAATCCAACCCGTTCAGACGCCCGATAGGGTGGAGTACGAGGTGGGCCGAGCCGTCGGTGAGGCCCTCGATGACAGCTCCACCTCCACCACCAACGCGGTCAAGCTACCGACAATTCACGACGTGCTCTGCGGTGTGCCCATGGTGCTGGTGTGCAAGGCGAAGGGGGAGGCAGGAAAGTCGATGACGGTGAAGGTCTACGTGCGCCAGGAGGAGATGCGAGGTGGGCTGCCGACCTTTGTGGTCGCGGTGGAGCCGCGCTTCCGCATGCGCAACAAGCTCCCATACCGCATTATTGTGAACGTCCTGCCAGATCCAAACGGCGATCTTGCGCGTGGTCGTACCCCGGCACGTCCGGTGCAGCCGCTGGTCAGCACCGTGCTGGAGGTTCGCCAAGGCGCTGATCTGTCCCTCAACACGTACCGGCTAAACCAAGTGGCATTTATGCTCGAGGTGCGGCAGCGCAGGCCACCACGGGCGAGCGGAAGCAGCGGTGTGCCGGCTGCCGCTGCCTCGGCGGCCGGCAGCACCATCGGCAGGCCTAGCGACGAGGAGGAGGTGTTCACGACGCTGGTGCCCACCACCATCGACGAGGACCACCCGTACGTGTCGCTGCGCTCGCAGTTCCGTCGCGAGCTCCTCATCCACGTCGCCTACGCGGCCAGCAAGGGCTCCGTGGTCTTTGCCACCCCGTATGTGCTGCTGAACCACACCCCGCTCTCGCTGACGCTGCGGGAGTGCACGGCGAAGGGTGAGAACAAGCTCTACGACGCCGAACCGAACTACAGTAGCCTGCACCCCGCGATGAACGCGAGCGTCGCGGCGGCGCCGGTTGGCGTAAGAGACAGCGAAAACTTCTTTGTCAACATCTACCACGAGCAGTATCGCGGCACCTGCGTTCCCTTACATGCGCAGCAGCGAGGTGTGGTGATTTTGCAGGACTGCACCGCCAAGGCATCGAAGCCGAAAGTCTCTTCGTCATCCTGCGGTGCTGGCGGCTCAAAGAAAAAGTCCGATGGCGCCAACGCGGCAGCAGCAACGGTGGGGCCGACGGTGATCCACCTGGCGTACTCGTCGCAGGTGGACCCGAGCGGCTCGCTGCTGGTGACCTTCGCCCCGCGTTGGGTTGTGGTGAACCGCAGCCATCTGCCCCTCTACGTCGCCCCGTCCACCTACAACGGCATCACCGCCAAGGAGGCGACGGCGACGGTAACGGCGGCTATGGTGGCCTCCCAGCAAAAGCGCAGCGACAGCAACGCGGCGGCGAACGCGGATGTTAGCCCCCCAGCCTCCCCGACTCAGCAACAGCAGAAGGCGGATGAGCTGAAGACCGCCCTGCAGGAGATGGCGGCGGACAACAACATTGTGCACCTCTCCGATGCCCCCACGCAGGTGGTGGCACTGCCGCCGCACAGCGCGACACCGTTCTACGAGACGCCCCTCTGCTCCGCGGAGGTGGGCTACAACATTCACATCATGCAGAGCCCCCTATCGCCTTTGTACGGCACCCCGGTTGGTATTGAGAGTATTCACAGCGAGCTCGTTGTGGCGTACACGCCGGCGGCGGATGCGCGCGGCTCGCAGGGCGGCTTCAGTGCGTCTAGGAAAGATGCGTCAGCTGATCGGGATCGCTTCTTGGAGGTGTCTCTCGTGGCGCGCGACGCGTACACGTACGTGGTGCTCGAGCCACCGGAGCGGGCGCCGTACCTGCTGCTCAACCGCACCGCCTACACCATCGAGGTGCGGGACACCGCGAGCAAGAGCAAGGGACGGCTGATGGCACGCGTGCAGCCCGGCTGCGGCACGGACGTGAGTCTTGACGCAACGGTCACCACGCTGATGCAGGTACGGCTCCTCACGCTGGATGGAGCGAAGGTTGTGTACGAGGTCGCCTTTGACGTGGGCCGCGCGATGACACGCCGTGAGATGAGCACTGCCTTGTCCTCGCCAGGTGGCGTCATTTACTCCCTCAGCTACGGCGGCTTCGGGCAGCAGATCATCGATATCTCCCCCGCAAAGGCGTCGCTGCAGCCCGCCTACACGAGCGTGGCAGCACCGCCAATCCCCATCAACGTGCTGCTGAACCTCGGCGTGGCAACCCTGTCGGTCGTGATGCCCAACAGGGACGTCTTGTTCTGCGCCATTACGGACATTCGCTTGAGCTGGGACAGGCAAAAGGACCGTGAGGTGATGAAGTTCAGCGTGGAGAACTTCCAGGTGGACAACCAGACAGAGGTGTCGCCGCGGTACGACTCCTGCATTCTATCTTTGCGCACCTCGACAAGTTTCGCCGCGGCATCAGGCTATGTGGAGCGCGTGTTGATGCCTGCGAAGGGGCTCATCTGCATCGAGGAGATGCGGCTAGACTTTGTGCCGCTGGCGCTGCGCGTCTCGGACACATTGCTGGTCGCCTGCGCGGGCTTCTTCCAGGCCGTGCGGAGCGGCGGTGATGCACCAAAGGAGTCCGTCTCGAACGAGAGCATGTTGGGTGGCAGCTTGAGTATGGTTGAGCTGCAGGAGGCCGCCGCTGCCCCACACGAGCGCTGCCCGTCTGCCACAAAATTGTATGCGGAGGCCCCTGTGCAAATTGACATTTGGGCCTCGAAGCTGACGCTGGAGCGCTTCATCATCAACCCCATTATCGTGCGTGTCTGGCTGACCCGCGATATCGAGGAACACGACTTCTTCCGCGAAAACATCAACTCGAAGGATGCGGCGCTGCTGTCGATGATGGTGCCCTCCTGCGAGGACGTCACCATCGCGGCCCCGGGCATCGTCACGGCGAAACAGACCAGTCGCCTCGGTGTCTTTGCGGAGTGGGTGGTGAAGACCTATCAGGACGGGTTGCTGTCGCAGCTGAAGGGACTGCTGCTGCAGTACGCCTCCTCGCTGCCGATGATCGGTGCCCCGTTGAAGCTGGCCTCCGGTTTCGGCAACGGCGCCGTCCGCCTCTTCCGCGACCCCATCGAGGGACTCTCCACCTCGCCGTCCGCCTTTGCGCAGGGCCTGGCGCGTGGCTCGGCCGGCTTTGCGCAGGAGTTCGCGGGCGGCGGCCTCGGCGCCTTCTCAAACGTGACGGACTCGTGGTCGCGTCTGCTGAGCATGGGCGGTGGCGTCTCGGAGAAGGAGCGCCGCAAGCAGAACACCCTGACGGGCTTCGCCAGCGGCTTTATGGGAATCATCCAGCGGCCGATGGAGGGAGCGGCGGAGTCAGGGGCAGCCGGCTTTTTCAAGGGAACGGCCCAGGGGCTTGTCGGGGTGGTGGCGAACCCCATGTCAGGAATCCTCTCCGACGTGTCGCGGGCCACGGGCACGCTGGGGAAGTTGGTGACCGACACGTACATCCCAAAGACGCGCCGTCTGCGACCCATTCGCGACTTCCACGCCAACGGCGGCATCGCCCCGTGGCGCTCGCTGGTGTCTGTGTACCAGTATCAGCGCATTAAGACCAGCACGCGGATGTTCACGAGTGATCAGCTGCTATCCAGCGTCGATGGCCCCGAGTGGTACCCGTCCAAGCGCGAGGGTGCCACTTACGGCCGCAACAAGACTCCCATCCCAGCAGAGCGGTGGACGCTGGATCGCTACCACACCAACTTCGAGGGCTGGACGTACAGCACCAAGTACTACGGCTTGTACTCGGAGCGGCTGACATCGCAGGTGCGCGTGCGGCGGATGCGGTGGACGGCGCTGGTGCGGCCCCTGCCGTACTCGCGGGTGGCGTTCTTCCTTCGCGTGGCGCCTGGCATGGAGACGCAGCGCCGCCGCACGGCCTCCACCATCTTCAGCCCCTCCACGTCCCCGCAGGAGATGAGCATCGAGTTTACGTCACCGGGCCAGTTGCAGGCCACCACGGTTGAGCAGGTCAAGGCGCGGAAGCGGCGCTTCTTCGGCTTGCACGGCCTTCACCACGGACGGAGCAGCAGTGGCGGTAGCAGCGGCTCCGGCGGCAGCGGTGGCGACAAAATCGCTGACGCCCTTACCGGTGGTGGCAGCAGCAGAGGCAGTCCTCGCAGGAAGACTCGGGCAGCGAGTGAATACTTTGCGGAGGAGGAGTACGTCAATCAGAGGAAGACGCTGGCGCAGCGCATGCGTGGCCTCACCGCCACCGGTCGCCACGTCGGTGTCAAGACAGATGCCCTGAAGGGCCAAGGTGGCATGCTCGGCGAGGACGACGAGGAGGACCTTGTACTGGGTGGTCGCGCGGGCGGAAGTGCGTACAGCGCGGCGTCGGCGAGCAGCCGGGGTGGCAGCCCCGCCGGTGCTTCGTCAGCTAGTCCAACATCCGCGGGTGGGGCCATCAGGGTGACGCGGGTCACAGCAGATCTTCAGGCGCCGGACGCCCCACGCACGACGCAGCAGCAGAAGAAGGCGAGGCACTCCCGCAGCGCCTCTGAGCTTGACGCCACCTCTGGCTCAAGCACGCCGCCGCCAGACCGGCAGAACAGTATGGGCTCTGAGGGCGAGGGGGGAAAGAAGAAGGACGTTAGCAAGCGGGATAAGAAGAAGGCGGACGCCATGGCCAAGACCACGCAGAGCCCCGCTGGGGAGACTCTTGGGTCGAAGCTGCCCCCGCCCAGTGCTGGCCGGTTTGTGCGCAGCAACAGCGGGAAGGTGGATTTGCCCGACTCTAATGCAGGTCTTGCCGCGGTGCCCGGTGCGTCGCCGACGTTCGCCTCCCGCACCTCGGGCTCGTCGAGGGGCCCACTGCCTACCACCATTGTCGAGGTCTACGAGTACGAAAAGAAGGTGGCGCTGATCGGCTGGGGAAAACGCTATCTGCCCTCGGAGTGCCCGGGCTGGCAGGACGCACACGGCAACGAGGTGCCGGCACGGCAGGACATTCGCGCACCAGCCGGTTGGTCCTGGACGTCGGAGTGGACCGTTATTGGCGGGGACAGCAGCGGGTGGACGATGATGAATGAACAGAAGAGCCTGCGCCGCCGCATGTGGCAGCGACGCTTGGTAAAGCAGCCCGCCGCGCAGAGTCAACCGCAGTAAGAGGAGGAGAGCTGGAGGTTTTCACGCTGCGTAGGTTCATCTATTTTCTTTTTTTCTTTTCCTTTTGAGAGCTTTTTGTTGTTTTGACTTGTTTGTGCATGGTATATTAACTTTTGGCGTATTATTATAAAAGGTTGGAAGTCGCACAGGTGAGACGTGTTGGTACGGTTGTGTTTATCATCGTTGTCATGTAGGCGACTGTCCTTTGTGGAATGTTGTTTTGATCTGCGGATGTGCACGCTCAAAGAAAAAGAAAAAGAAAAAAACAACAACAAGCAATTGCAAATAGAGCAGCAGCAAACATCTGTTCGCTCTCTCAAGTTGACGATCACATGATGTGTAGCTTTCGCTTCCGCTGCACCTGAGTGTTCGTGTTGAACGAGCGTCTTAAGGATGAGACGCGTAGAGGCGACAGGGCCATTCAAGCGCACCACCACCAACAAGAACAAAAGGAATGATCATGTGGGCAAGATAGGAAAGGTGCATCGTGGTGCTCATTTCATCAACACTTCTCCACCTTTACGTGACCGTTGACGATGCCAAGCTCGCGTTTTGGTTTATGCTGCGGACCAGCGTGTGTCTGAGGCAGTATACGCGATGCTTCGCAAGAGCGCGTCGCTCCATGTGGTCCCAAATTGTGCGTCAGCTCTCCAGTTTTTCATCTCTCTCTTTTCTTGTACCCCATCTTCTTCCGGGTCGTTACGCCTGTCCGTGTGATGAATAATTATGGATGATTTTTGTCGAGGAAGTGAAGGGGAAAAAAAGGTGGCGAGAGTAAAGGGAAAGGAGAAGATAATTTAATTTAAAACATAATTATTATTCTATCTGAAGTACAGGGATTAGCAAACTGTTAAACGTTGGCGAGTTTGAACAAGAAAGAGATATATTAATTATTTTTTATTTTTTTGGGATTTTAAACTGACGAAGTGGTAACTTTCTTTATAAATCCGCCTCCAAAGCCCCCCTTCGCAAGTTTTCCCGCTTCGCCAGGTCGTCGGCGGACAAGAGGCGAACTCTCGACAGAGCGTCCGCTGGGTTGTCCTCCGATCGTACGTATGCAAATGACGCGAGAATACGGAGAGATTCGTCGGATCCGTGTCCGCGGGAACACCGCGGTTGAGCTGCGACAAGCGTCACCGGACCATTTTTTTTTTTAAAGCAAAGCAAGAATCGACCATTATTTTAGGTAAATATTTAAAAAGGCGCAAACAAGCTTAGGTGTGCATCCTTTGATGTCCGCCTCCGTCATGGTCTTTTACTGCTGTTTATAGTTTCCGTGACGAAGAAAGTTTGTCGCACATCCTAACTGTACGAACGTTGTGGTTGCAAAGGTCTTACAGAAAAAAATAAAAGCAATAACATTCTTCAAATGTGAGCTTTCACGAATTGTCGCACCCACCCTAGCCGCGGTGCGCACCGTGTGTGAAAAAACCTCTTTAACACGTCGTCCCTCCTGCCGGCCGCACGCACGTTGTCGATCCATACGGTAATAGATAGTGCCCCGTTGCTGACGTATTGGGGCTTCACTACCCCGGGATCGCCTGCGATCACCCGTGTGATTTTGTGTGGAGCAGTTTTCAGGGCTAACCCGATAACCTAACGGCAAACGTGTAAACTGCACCAGCTTTCCGTTGGCCGTTCTGCACGGAAACAAATAATGCCACTGTGTAGGAAGTGGTAACTGGAAGATCAAAGCTTTAAGGTCGATCAACCCAGCAGTTTCGGCGTAAACATCTCTCAAATAATTAGAGATATGTGTAGGCGGCACGTCCGGCTCGTAGATGTCGTTCGCATGCTTGTTCTCGGGTCCAGGCAACAAAACGTCTCTATATGCCTGTGGCTTTCTCTTATACCACTAAGAAAGGCCGAAACCACCCCCGTGCGTCGGAGTAGCGTCGGCGGACTCGAGAATGCCGGCTGCTATGAGCACCTCGACGTCGCCGTCGTACAACGTATTGATGACGTTCAGGAACATGTGGGCCGCCACAAGGACGCCGCAGTGGGCAGCAAATTTCCGGCAGGGTTGCTCTTTGCACGCTTCGTGATTTCATCCCCTGGCACCATCCTCAAGGCTTTGACAGAGTCGGGGAATCCGGTAAAGCCAATGCTCTTGAGGTCGGATTGCCGTCAAGTCGTGCACCGCCCTGTGCAACTCAGAATTGTCAATCTTCGACTGAGCCCTTAAATCCATGACTTCACCTCGAAAACGGTTAACTTCGTCAATAAGCTGAACTTTTGTGGCTTTCAACTGAACGTTTCGCTCCCGCTCGCGGTTGAGTTCCCTCTCCAAGAAGGATATGTTTTTTTTTGAAGAATGCGGACGTCGACCTCCGCGTCCTTCACAGAAATTCGTGCGCCAGCTCTCCGGTGCGCGTCGTCGACCACGTGGCCAGCTTCACGAGCTGCATTGTGAACTTCGTAGTTTGCGCGCCACTCGCGGAGATCGGCTCTCTGTGAGGCTTGTTCAGCCGTGAGAGATGCGGTGTTGGCGTAGTGCACTGCATCCACCTCCCTCCTCTGAGCCCGGAGGTCCGCTTCGCGGTGGGCGAACTCGGACCGTGTGAGAGCTCGTTCATCGGCATGCGCAACCTGTGCGTTCAGGACATATCGTTCTGCTGCCGCACCGGCATGCCCTTCGCTGTAAGCCAAATTCGATGCGCGCTCGCTAAGCCAATCGGCTCTTTTAGTTAGAACTTCTGCCTGCCGCTGTAGCTCAACGTATGTCACGCCTAATGCGTCACACCACGTCTCCATCTTTGCCACAATTCTGGATGTCTGTTCAAGGTCTTGCTAACAAAAACTCATTAAATTTGCGAGGAATTCACGATCCTGAGGACCCTCGAAATCACAGACGCCCAAACGGGCGTTAGCAAAAGCAACGAGCCCATCTGGAGTTCGGATAGTGACCCTATTCTCTTGTATAAATGCTTCTGTATTGAAAGCATACGCGCCTCCATCTTCTACTTTAGCAGCCAGATTTAGAGATGCTGCCGACCTATTTTGGAGGTACTTACGCAGAGCTTTCTTCAGAGCCGCCCATTCCTCTTGTGTGTAACTGGTGAGGGTTCCGGAATACTGGTACCGGATGAGAGTCAGCATTTTGTGAATGGTGTATGAGTAAAAAAAAAAAAAAAAGAAATAAGAAAAACGACAGCCAGAGACTGTTGTTTGGAAAGAGGAAAAGGGAAAATGGTTAGAAACATAAGTAAAGATACTTCAACTTCTCATCCCCGTCCAATCATTAAATCACTCCTCGCGCAGGCTTTAAGCACATCGATCAACACTGAACACAAAAAGGGATCTCAACAACAACAAGAACAACAACAAAAAAAGGTCATCACCACCAAATCATTAGATCAGCAAGCGCATTACGGTCCACCGTTGTCATCGGAGTTGGTGAATTTGGCTTCTTGAGAGAGATACGAGTTTGTCCGCTAAGCAGTGCAAAGGACGTTGCGGGACACACATACATTCATAGACAGCTTCTTTCATCTCATTCACACACAAGCAAGCTCATCTCTTTGTTCCTCTTCTAGAACGTTTCTCGACCACGTCATCGTTGCCTCTGCAAATCACCATTTTTTTTTTCTAGCTTTCTGCTCTTTTCGTTCTAGTCAAGTTTCCTGTCTGCTCAAATGCCATCAGCCACTGGTGGCGCACCGGGGCTCTTCGAGCCTCGAAAGCAGGAGCCGATGCATCATCGCAAGCCGTCATCGAGCACGGTGGACAGTAAACCATTGGGCTCGAAGAAGAGTTCAATAGGACCAGCAGCAGCACCCGCGTTGCAAAACGTGCGCACCTCAAATTAGAGGGTGGAAAGAGAGCGGGCCTCTTTCTGCCGCTTTTGTTTACCCTCGGAATCCTCTTCATGTACCACAAAGAGGCGTGTCGTAGATGCACAAAAAATAAAAAAAAACTCTTTTTCATATATTTTCATCTGTTGCCCTCACTCTTGCCGAGAGATGCTATCACGTGCTCGTGACTTGGACGCTCTGTGATTGGCTGACTATTGGATAGTAGCCTTTCCCCCATAGCTGCGCAGTATTCTCTTTGCTGGTATACATATATTTTCTTAAAACCGTTCTCGCTGTTTGCTTATAATTATTGGCGTCTTCCGCACTGCTCTAGTGATTTTATCCCAGCCTACGTAGCTTTCTGCAGGGATTCACCTCGGAGCAATGTGCAAAAACAAAAAAAAACGAAGATGAAAAACAGAAAATTACTATTGAAGCCAATCAGAGAAGCACAATTGCATTAAGTGGCTCTCTCCGACTCATACGTCGCAAAAAAGCCAGAGTAATTTAACAGGAATGCGATGCAGTGTCGCACCTTGCCTGCTAGCATGTGTTCGATATTTATTGATGCTTTGAGAGCAATGTGTTTCCTTGCCGTGGCTGCCAAATACGATGCACGTGTGTTTGTGTGTGTGTGTAAATTTGGCTAAAGTTGGCAAAATAGAGCAATTTCTTCGCTCTCTTTTAATGGCGCAAAGCCGGAGACCGAGCAGCTTTGCTTGCGGGCTTGCTCCGCGTTGTTGTCGAAGGCGGTCCTCTTTTGCGCGCTGGCTTCTCGGGTCTTATGTGTGCTGCGCAAAGGCGAGACCAAACTCTTTTTTTTTTTGTTGAGCCTTCCACTTTCCAAATGTCTCTTGGCCCGCTTTCTCTTTCCCTCTCACTGTTTACCCCACAACCATGATGGTGTACACACGTCAAAAAACGACGCTTTGCGTGCAATTGCTTTCCTGCCAACAGTTTTAGAACACCAAACCTATTAAAATTAAAAAAGGTAAAGATCGAGTGTTTTAGTCTCTTGGTTTTTTTTTTCTTCTGGTCTCCTCTCTGCTTCTGTTTTGCCACTTATCCTCCAATAAGTGCTCGCTGTCTCTAGTGGCCCGGTGTTTTCTCTTGGATCGTACTCGTCAGAGTTTGCGATGCGGCAGATAGGAACGGTGTGATTACTCTCTCTCGAATTCAATTTTTCAGCGGGCTCCTCTTTTTCAAGAAGTGTCCACAACACATCACAGGCTGCCCCATCGGCATACATAGAGGTCTAAAGCGGCTAACAGGCCACAGTGTCCAGATTGGTCTTTTGCTGTTCGACTTGGAGCATCTTCTTTGTTTTTCTTATTGTTTTCACTTCAGCAACGTAGTGCGCCGTCCCGTGCTCATAGTACACCCCTTCAAAGTTAAAAGGACAGGGCCCCCTATTTTTTTTTCTTTTTCCGCCTCTTTTTCCTCTATTCTCCCTCTCTCCCCCCCAGTACATAGTCATCTCTTGACTTTGTTGTCATCCCTCTTTATTTGTTCTTTTTTGTTTGACTGATCGACGTGAACGCCAATGGTGCAGTCCAGCCACTACCCAGACGAGCGCCAGTCTCGACGCATTTTGGAACTGTCCTACCCCGAGGTGGACGCGGATGTGCGGGAAAACTTGGCCTATCTCGTTTCCGCCCGTCGCATGACGCTGGACGACGCCTTGGCGGAGCTCGCAGAAGCCGAGGGCAGCGCGGAGTGCAGCACGGGCAAGAAAGCGGGCATCATCTACGAGAAGTCAACGGTCAATACAGTGAAGGGGCCGACCCGCAGCCCTGCATCGACCAGTTACCGTAACACATCCTCCCCCGGCACCACGGCCACTAGCACTAGTCAGAGGAGCGGCAATACCGGCGGCCCGTCCACCACAGGGGAGAGATACGAGCGGCGGTACAGTCCCACCACGAAGCAAACGCCTGTGACTGCGGAGGCGAAGGTGCGCAACCGTGCGAGCAATGGTCCCGAGGGCGACATTCACGAGGAGGCAAAGACAGGGTATCGCAGAGGCGATGTTCCACACATCAAGACCAGTCTCGCCGTCGACGCAACGCCCAAGAGACTCACAGGGGCTTCTCTTCCTTCTCCTTCACGAGGAGCCGCGCCGCCCATGAGCGCTTCACCCACGAAGGACACAACGACCAGCACCACCGCTAGTCCTGCTGGGGAAGATGACCATTACCGCCGAAGCCGGTACACCCGCAACAAGTCCGACACCCGCGTCAGCCGCAGTGACTCGGAGCTGACGGAGATGCGGGAATCCGCCCGGTCTCTCGTGCGAAGCGAAGAGGAGAGTCAGCAGCGCAGTGCACCGGATGTCTTGGCGGCGAAGTCGTCGGGCCGTACAGGGGGCGGGCAATCATCCACGGTACGCAAGATGTACACCTCGGCTCCTACTCGCGCTGCGAGTGTGCGGAGTGAGAACGAAGACGGAGCCGCGCAGACAGCTGCCGACGCAGTCGAGGTGTGCGTCGCACGCAAGGAAGAAGCCTGGGCGGAGGCGAACAACGACACGGATGAGCCCATGTTCACCGACACAAAGCTCATCACGGATGAGGAAAAAGCCGTGTATGAGGAAAAGATGCAGGGCATGATGCACTACTGGTACCGCGATGAGACGTCCATGTATGACTACACCCTGCGCTCTCTCCCTGCAGGCCAGGTGCTCTTCTTCACCACGAGCATGACGGGCGACCGCGGGGTGCGGGACCACTGCCGATTAATGGAGAATCTTCTTTATCTCAAGCTGATTCCTCACCACACCATCGACGTGGCAGACAACGAGTTCTTCCTGCGGAGGGTGCGCAAGATGTACACGCACGCCACAAAGAAGCGTGTGATGCCCGAGATGCCGCTGCTCTTTGTCGATGACACGCTCATCGGCGACTTCACGACCGTGCAGGAGCTGGAGGACGCAGGGGAGCTGGATGCGAAGCTGCTGGAGGCGCGGTGCTCCGTGCTGCGACCTCGCGTTGTGGCAGAGTGCGAGGCCAAGCAGTTGGGGCTGCCCGGGGCACCATTGGTGCTTCCCACGCAACCGCCCAAGACAGCGCTTGCGAAGGCACCACCGATGGTAGTCGGCGCGCCAACAGAAGTGCGAAGCGTCGCGACGCCCACGGCGGCAAGACTGCGGACAACTACCGTCGCAACAGCTGAGACTACAGTGGAGGCGGTGTCCACCAGAAGAAGAGGCAGCGAGGAGGCACACCCAGTGCTCTCCCCACTGAAACAGCACAGTAACGCCTATGAAACCGCGTCGACGTCCACCCGGCCACCTCCCACACGGAGCCTGCCCACGAAGACATCGAACGCAAGTCTTCCTCCCTCATCTTCGTCTGCGACGCACGAGAATTATGTAGCACACGCCGTCAGCGAACCCACACGCGGGCACGACGCAAGGAGGAATGGCGCCGGTGCTGCCGATGCCGCCCCACCATCCACGTGTCTTTTTTCTCATGGCCGCCGTCTCGACCGCACCTCTGTAGTCGCCGGCGATGCACCGCAGGAGGAGGCAACGAAGTCAGCGAGCTCGCCTGTCCCGAGCGCCGGTCGATCTGTGCGGGCAAGCACGCGCACGGAGCTGGGACGCAACTTCGGGAGCGGTCGCATGAGCTTAGCCGGAGGTGCCGAGAAGCCGTCCACAGCGTCTGCGGTGCCTCGGCTGCCTTCGCTCACGGCGAGAAATGGAGACGGCTACGCGGATGAGCTGACCAGTCCATCAGCTCGTGGCGGCAACCAACGACGGTACACAACTCAACCGCGGGCTACTGCGGCTGCAGCGGCGGGGTCACGAACCGGACTCTGCTAATGTGCGTTGCGTGCGTTGATGTGCGCTGCATAACGATCCGCAAAGGGGAAAAAAGACGAATAAGTAAGTGTTGATCAGACTTCAGTTTTTGAACGTTTGTTTTGTTTTGCTCGATTTTGTGCATACGCAGATGTTTTCGTTTGCTTGTTTGTGAGGCTGTATGATAGGCGTTTGTTTGTTTAGTCTAGCCGATGGTTCTTTTTCTTTTTCTTTTTGTATCATTGTTCACTTCCTCTCTGTAGTGTGTTTTCATTATTGTGCTTGCGCTTTTCGTGGCGGATGAAAAATCAAACAAACAACTATGTATCCTACCTGCTGCGGTGTTGGCGGGGGTATTCATTGTCCGCCTGTCATTTTTTGTTTTTTTACTGTCCTTCGTAGAAATCAATTTTTTGTTTTCTGTGCGCTACCTTACTATCTTACCGGCAAAATAAAGCTAGTGTTCAACTACCTTGATGTCTTTTTTTTTCCATGGGTGAATGCGATGTGAATTATTATGTACTGTTGAAGCGAAAGTGGGTCAACACCATGAAGTTGAACATCAGAGATTACGTGGTTCTGTTTTCATGCTGCGATCTTTTCTTGTCTTTACTTTTGTTGCATCGAGCCGAAATCAAACCAATTTTAATTTTCTCTTGTGTGTTTCTTTTTCAGATCCTCTGTTGGTAGCGAAACCGCTCGTTTTATTCTACTCTCGGCAACTTTTTTTTTTTTTTTTACGACTAAGATAAACAGCAAAAGTTGAGCAGCCGTACATAGAGTTGTTAAAGTGCTTTACGGATGTTTAGAAATCACTTTGCCAGTCTTTTTTCTTCCTTCTCTTGACTGCACCGTGACACTTGTGAAGTCGCTACAATTCGCATATCGAGGTTTCTTTTTATTCTCTTCATGATGTTTTTTTTTTTTTTTTTGCCGGCGCTTCGAGAAGTTCTTTTTGTTTTCTGCTGCTTAGTCGTTGATTTTTGAATATATATTGTTGAGACGCGGAGAGTGTTCATGGCGCTGCATTGGTTTCGTGTGTGTTTAATGTTTTTTTTTTTTACTTTCTTCATTCTTTTTACTCCTGCTTCCACTGTTCTCTGCATTGTCTTGTGACAATGACTATCTAAGCTTTTTACCTCTGCCTTTTCTATTTTGTTTCTCGTTGCCGCAATTTTTGTTTTTTTCGGCGTGTCCGCTGCTACCACCATCACTCTTCCCACATAAAGGGGGATTCACCTGGTGGGTATGCGGTGTGAAGCGCTTGTAAAAAAAAAAAAATGTGTTGCTTTTGTTTTCTGGCCCCGCTACTGCCACGTATTCTTTTTTTTCATTTTTTCTTTCTTTCAGATGCTTTTCTATTGTCTCACGTGTGTATCTTTTCTGATGGATTTCATTCGTTTTTTTTTCTCTCTCGTATTCACTCTGTTCACGTTTTTTTCTTTCTTCTGGCTCAGGCGTAGAGCATAAACAAATTACCTTGACGAGAAAGTGTTCACTTGCGTGCTTAAAGACTCGATCATGACTTGTTGAGGCGCGTGGATGTGTGCTGTGTGAACGGCCCGAGACAACTCCTGAAAGCAAAATAATCCATGTATGTTCGCGACGACAATGAAGGGAAGAAGCGTCTCTATCGTGAGTTCCGAGCTGCGTTTCTTTAAGAAGATCGTGCTGTAGTGGCTGCCGAAGTTGAAAAGTGCGCTACAGAAGGAAGTCCGCGGTTTCGCATCTTTTTTCGCTGCTTTGCCAAGATGCCTGCACTCTCATGTCAATCACTTCTCTCTCTTCCACCCTTGACTCTTTTCTGGTCTATTAAACACACACAAACACACACAATTATGCCATCTTCCTCTTCTTCGTCGTGCTGCTTTACCAATGCATCCACGTGCAGTTTTTTTTAAACGTCGTCTATTCGCCCTTTCCCCATCTCTATATAAACGCCACACTCCCTTTCGTTGTCTTCGACACCTTCACCCTTTCCCTCTGTTTCATTATTATCCCTCTCTCTCTCTCTCTCTCATCATGCCCAGCCAACTTGAGCAGCTGAAGAGCTTCACGATCGTGGTGGCCGATACGGCTGACTTCGGTCTCCTCGCCGAGTTCAAGCCGGAGGATGCGACGACGAACCCCTCCCTGGTCCTGGCCGGCTCGCAGCTGCCGCAGTACCACCACCTCGTGACGGAGGCCATCGAGTTCGCCAAGGCCAACATCAGCAACTACGCCAAGTTCTACAACAGCGAGAAGGAGGAGGAGAACGTGCTGGCGCTCGCCATGGACAAGCTGACCGTGAGCTTTGGGCTGGAGATCCTGAAGGTGGTGCCGGGTCGCGTGAGTACCGAGGTGGATGCGAAGCTTTCCTTCGACCGCGAAAAGATGATCCAAAAGGCGCACCTGCTGATCCAGCTGTACGAGGAGTCGGGCATCAAGCGCGACCGCATCTACGTGAAGCTGGCCTCCACCTGGGAGGGTATTCAGGCCGCACGTGAGCTGGAGCAGGAGAACATCTGCTGCAACCTCACGCTGCTCTTCTCCTTCGCGCAGGCCGTGGCGTGTGCGCAGGCGAACGTCTCCCTCATCTCCCCCTTCGTGGGCCGCATCCTGGACTGGTACAAGAAGGCTGAGCCGTCCAAGGCGGACAGCTTCATCGGCGCCGCCGACCCTGGCGTGGTCTCCGTCACGAAGATCTACAACTACTACAAGCAGCACGGCTACCAGACCATCGTCATGGGGGCGTCTTTCCGCAACGTGCAGGAGATCACCGAGCTGGCCGGGTGCGACAAGCTGACCATCTCTCCCTCTCTGCTGGGCGAGCTGGCCAAGGCGGAGGGCGAGCTCACCCGCAAGCTGGACCCCGCCAACCTCACCGAGAAGTCGGAGAAGCTGCCGGAGCTGAGCCAGGCGGACTTCCTCTTCATGCACAACGAGGAGGCGATGGCGGTGGAGAAGCTGGCCGAGGGTATCCGCAACTTCCACAAGGACACCAAGAAGCTGGAGTCTGCCATCCGGGAGAAGTTGTAAAACAACAAGAGCAATAAAAGCAAAAAAAAAAACAGAAAAAGAAAGCAAAAGAGCTCGTTGGAGAGAAAGAGAGAAAGAGGACTTTAAGAAGGAAATCTGCCATCTGCCATTTTTGTTTGCGTAACAGACATGAATTCGCGTGGAGGTGTTTTCTTCCTTTGCCTCTCTCAATGCTCTTCCGTGTCCTCCACCTTTCAATTTTTTTTTTTTTTTAGAAAGGCTTCATCTCCCCCTTTGTGAGATTCATCGACACCGACAATGTTGGTCACAGGATACTATCTCCCCCTCTTTTTACTTCATATATGCTATGTAATAGAGGTGATGTTTTGCCTGTGGAACTTTTTCTTTTGTTTTGTTTTGTGTTGATCTTCAACGCAACGAACAAATGAAGAAAACCGCCCCAAAAAACCAACGTGGTTATGGAGAGCGATCGATGAGTGGGGAAGAGGAGGAGGGGGACGTGCTCAAGTAGCGTGTTTCTTTTGTTATCTTCTTTTTTTTTTTTGCTTTCAGCGGTACTCGATCATTTCCCTTTTTTTTCTTTCTCTCCCTTATTAGTTCACACTGTTGAGCGAGATGCGTGCTTTTTTTATTTTATTTTTCCGGTTTGTCTATTTCACTGATTGGAGATGCGGAATCCTCTAAACTGAGTGCTTGCAGGGGGAATGAGCCCGCACACTGACGAGCCTCCGCACCCACACGCTTTTGGAGGCGTCTGTTCGTGACTTTAGCTCACTCGCACAGGTGAGGGGGAGAAAACAACAACAACACAACCGCTGCATTTATATACGCACAGAGACGTTGAGGATTTATACTCGAATTGTTCTCCTCTCTGTCCTTTTCTTTTAAAGGTTTGCCTTCCTTATTATTTTCTTTTTTTCTGTTCTCTCTCCCTCTCTCTCTTCGGACAGACAGTGTGCTGTGTCTCTACAGGCATTTCTTTACCTAGTTTAGTTGAGGAGTTCACGAGTCGAACACCAACAACAACGAGATGGAAGCAGAAAGGCTCTTTCACCACGCTGGCCACTGACCAAAGTAAAAGGCGAGAGAAAAGGTTTTTGTCTTCTCGCGTTTTTGTCTCTCGTTGTGTGGGTTGAGGTGTTTGGATGGGAGAGCGTACGTGTCGCATCCACTGGAGTCCGCTGTCCAGGAACGTTTTCGCAACCGTCCACGAAATGCCCTTTTTTTTCAAAAATACTTATCTTCTCGCTCTCTTATCGTCTTCCAGTTGAAGTCGTCGTGTCGGTGATTTTGTCTATTGTTACTGATGCGGCAAGGGCTTGGTAGTGACGTAAAAGTCGAAAGATCAGTTGAATGAGAGTTTAGGGTGGCGGCTGAGATATACAGAGAACGTACAACACACCAAATACAGCGCACAGCTCCTTTTTTTTTTCCCCTCTCTGACGCACGCCTATGTTGCCTTTGTGCACTTCCATTGTGCGAAATGCGGGAAAGGAAGGAGAGAGAGAGAGAATTGGAAAGTTTTTTTTTGTTTTTCTCTTTTACTTGGTTCTCTACATGAGAGTGGAAAAGTATCCACGAAAACGAACAAACAAACGAAACAAGTGAACCCACAAAGAGCGATAAGAGCCACGACATGTTTTTTTTTTTCCTGCACGTGCCAGGCAAAAGAGGATGAGTGTCTGGTGCCTGGGATTGTTTCGCTTCTTCCGCAAAGCTTACGTGCTTTTTTGTCGCCGGGACACATCCTGCAGTCTTGCACCGAAGCGGATAGTTTCGTTGTGCCTCCACATGAGCATGAAGTGTGCAGTGTAATTTCACTCATTAGGTATGGTGTGCTCTGCTGTATCGAAGGGACTCGCGGTTTTTTTTGTTTTGATTGCGTTCCTTGAAATAAAAAAAATAGCCCATTCTACTCCCCGAGGCCACATGAGCAACTTCTACCATATACAGGACGCAGCCAGGAAACTTCATTGATACGTTTGCATTTTCTCCTCCTTCTCTTTTCTTTCCCTTTTTTTTTACTGCGGTGCCACATCTTTTGTATTTGCGCTCTCTCATGTTTCGGAGCGAGCAGAGCACAAGGATCGTCAAAAAAGAAAAGAAAAGAAACGCGCTTCTGTTTTTTGTTTGCGTCACCACCAACATCTGTGTCCTATAAAAAATAAATACATTTATTATCATTCCAGAAGCACATCAAAAAATATAATAATCTCTTACATCTTCTCCTGTAGCCTATACATACACACATACACACCTATACAACTAAACGCACATCATCATGTTTTCGAACCACTGGATTGTGGCGGACATGGACGGGACTCTCACGCCCACGCCCACGCGCGCTCACGGCAAATACCTCTCTCTCTCCCACTGCATGACCACCGGCCTGGGCTACGGTACCCGCTACCGCAGTTGTTTACCCTGGCTGCGCTTCTTCTTGGAGCGCGGCGGCTCTCTTTGCGTTGTTTCCACCGCCGGCATACGCATGTGGTCGCAGCTGTATCAGGACCTGGCCCCTGCCGTATTTTCTTTGAGCACCCCAAGCACCGATGGCGGCAACAACACTGACGGTGATGGCTCGGCGGAGCCGCCGGCGACGACCCCTGGCGCGCTCTACCTGTGCGGCTTCACCGGTGCAGCGATGTTCCGCACCAGGCCACGCGCCTTGGTATGGGCCGACATGCGTCGCCTCTACCCTGGCTGGCAGCCATCGTCTGCATCCACAGCCTCGGCTTTGGTGAAGGACGCATCTGGCCCAGGCATCGCAACCGTGCCTCCGCCAGCGGTGGGCATGGAGGAGTGGGAGGAGTACCGCCAACAAGCAGTGAGGTGCGTGGACGAGGCGGAGAGCCAGCCGGTGTCAGTCGAAGCCGCGCCGTCTTCTTCTACTCCCCATTCTCCTTCTTCTTCCTCTTCTTCCACCACGTTGGACACCGCGACGTACACGCTGGCTTCACAGGAGGGCCGCAGCGCCATCATTCGTTTCTTCGAGCACGCCTCGTACATCTCCGGCCACGAGGTGGGGGCTGCAGCGGACTTCTTTGCAGTGTGTCTCAGCACCAAATACCACGCCGTCTTCACGGAGATTCTCCGGCAGCTACTGGCGGAGGTGGAGCCGGCGCTTTTGACCACGCGACACGACGGGGCCGTGCCGCACCTGTGTTTTGCAGACTCGCAGGTGCTGGCCCCGCACACCCTGGCCCAACACGGATACTTTCTGAAAGAAACCAACGACGCACTGGTGGATGCGCAGCAGGTGCCGCACGCCGATGGCAGCCTTACCGAGGATGCCCCAGTCGCACAGGTGGTGGTCATGGGCATTCCCATGCGGTACTTCGAGACCATCTTTCCCTCCGCATCGTCCAGCACTGGTAGCACCACCGCCACCACCGTGCCAGCGTGGCAGTGCTGTCCAAAGTGCGCGGCTGTCGGCACAGACTCGAAAGCACGCATCGAGGCTGCTGGTCTGGAGCTCAAGTCTCAACCAAACAGCGTGTGCCTGCACCGTCGTGGCGTGGACAAGGGCATGTGCGTGCGGTGGCTGCAATCGCAGGGGGCACAGCAGAAGATGTCCTTCGATCTGGCCAAGGCGTTGGCCTTCGGTGACGTGCCGGACTCGGTGGACCGTCCGCTGACGGAGTACCCTCCCATGCAATTTCTCTCGTTGTCCCCGAAGGTTGGCGCGGCGGAGCGGCTGGCTGAGTTGTCGACGCCAGCGACGTCTGGCTCCACACTGCAGCCTATGCTGTATCACGTGGGAGGCGAGGAGGAGGGCACGGCACTCTTTTTGGAGGAGCTCCTCACCAGCTGCACACGCGACGCTGCAAAGGAGAGCAGCAGCGGGACGAGGAAGCAGGCGACGTGGTTTACGCCAAGTCGTGTATCTGTCTGCGCGGCGCGTGCGCAGGCGTCTTTGCTGGCGGAGATGACGGCGCGTGGCACCACCGAGGCGACGGGGGAGCCCTCACGTTCAACTCTTTAAGGGCGGACGGAGTACTGCTGGGTCTCGCTGTGTGACTCTCCCCCCACACTCATTACAGCACAGGATGCATTGTACTGATCACCTTTCATACCGGTGTGTTGGGTAATGGTGTTATGGCGAGGCAAGGACTCTAGGGAAACATTATACCTACACCTGACATTCCGCAGTATCCCAGCACACACAACTGTGTGTGCAAAAACCACTGAATAATAATAAAAAAATGAAAAGGAAACACAATAGTTGAAAAAAACTTATTCTGGCTACTGAACGAGAGATGCCGTCGTTTTTGGCCAAAAAGCCTTGGCTATCGCTGTGCCTCGCTTAATGGACACCGCTGATTCAGGTGTCTCTGCACTGCGCTTGTGCTTCTCTTTCTCAAGAACATCCATCATTCTCACCCTTTTTTTTTCTGCGAGATATCGATTGTTTTGTTTTTTAACAGCGTCTTATTGAGAGAATCGACGACAGGTGTTCAAAGACATCTTGAAAGTTGCATTGGTACGCACGCACGGCAGCTAAGGAGATACAAATCAGCATTAAAAAACAGAAGCAGGTACTCACACTGGACAAGAAAAACAGCTCTCTCAAACATACACATACACACAGACACGCGCCGTTTTCAGCTGTTGTAGTGATGCGCCGACATCTCTCTTATCATGCACTTATGAGGCCGCGCACACGCCGCATCTGCTCCTGCATTTTTCGCAGAGGCTTTCCCACTGTCACCGTCCGCACGCCCGTTGTGGCGGTGAGCACTCACTGCGGGGCGCCCTGTGGACACGCGATGCGCACCCCGTGCCGATGTCAAACCACATCCGCCACCGCTGCCGCTGCCGCACCACCTAAGCCGTTATCAGGATTCGCTAACATCTCTCCTAGAGCCTCTGATGGAGCACGCTCACCTCGACCACCCGCACCACCACTCTCCGTCTTATCGTGGGCCGTGGACGGGTCGTGTCACACCCACCATCACTGTCAGCGGCGTCTTCCTTTATCTCAGCGCATTCCTCTGATGCGTGAGGCGATCGTCCGCGTTGCTCCAGACGTGGTGGCCCTTCAGGACTCTACACCGGAGCTGGCAGAGGCGTTGACAAGCGGAAAGGCGTTGCCAGCGGATGGTGAGCATGCGCAAGTGAAGGTGTACGGGCTTGAGCTTGCTCGGGAACTGCTGCTGCAGCCTCGACTGCTGGAGAGGACAGAAGCGGAGAGTGCGCCTTTGGAGGCCTCGGAGGGCACTCATGTGACAAACTCCGCGGAGCTGTCTTGTCCGCCGGATGGCGCAGCGTGTACGTACCGCTTGGTAGGATGTGCCCGCAATGGCCGCTGTGGGGAGGTGCAGGTGTTTGTGCGATCGTCATCGCCGTGGGAGGCGGAGCTGCTGCCTGGACTGGGGGCTGGGCTCACTGTGGAGCTGCGCAGTCGCATCCCCGACAACAGAAGCAAGAACAGCAACGACCACAACAACGCAGAGGATGGCAAATTGCCGTTCACTGGAGCATCCGTGGAGGACGAAGTGGCGCACGTGCACCGCTGCGTCTTGACTGCCCTGGACCTCTCCTACCGCGGAAAGAGTCTCGGGACCCATCTGCAGGGGATGTTGTCCGATGCGGCGGTGAGCGCTGAGGGCAGCCCTTTCACCTTGCAGACTCAGCAGCCCTCCACGGCCGTGCAGTCCCGCAGTGGTGGTGCCGGCCGCGCGGCTGGGCAGCTCGACGCGCACCGCGCCGCTGCCTTCGACTGGGTCCACCAACACATCCGTCCCGATCTTCTCGTTGGAAATGTCTTTATGGGCGCCCGGGAGCGTGTCCCGGGCTTTGAGGACGCATGGGTGCGGGCCGAGTCACCGAGTGGGCAGGAGCGCACGACCAACACCTGCGCGCGGCACCGTGTAGATCGCTTGACCAACTACTATTACTTTCGTCCTTCACCAGGGGTGGCCACCGCAGCGGCGATGGCTAAGATGACGCACATGGAGGAACTGCTCGCACACAGGGACGGGAGAGGCACCGCAGCGGGATTGGATGGTAGCAGCGCCGAGGAGCATCAGAAGACTTCTCGAGAGAGTGAGACCAAGGAGGCTGCTGCGAGTGCCCAGTTACCGAGGGCGGTCGAGGTAGTGGTACCTTCCGATGCGCCGGTGGGCACCCCCATTCCTCTCAACGCCGTCTTGGATGCGACGGATGGGACGTGGCGGGCGCCGCTGCAGAGAAGCCGCGAGGACGCCTCGCAGCCGCTGAACTCGCTGCGCGACATCACCACCGGCATGCCTGAGGTGGCGGGGCGCTTTCAACGCTGCCTCTTCCGTGCATGGGAGCGCCGGGGGCCGCCATCGCGGAGCGGTCACCTCTCCGCTCACCCTTTTCTGCGACACTACCGGCGATGTCGAGTGGTGGTCCTTCGGCCCATGACGGAGGTGGATCTTGACGCAGACGAGCAAGCGTGGCAGGCGCGGTACATCGCCGCGCAGTATCACCACACCTCGAAGAAACCCTTTGTTGGCACTCTCTCAGCGGCGGCTGAAAGCGACGCAGAAGGTGGGGAGGCGGCGGGCGAGGAAGCCGCGCAGCCGCTTGAGGCACGCGTGCCCACGCGTGTGCGCTGCTCGTTGTCGGACCAGTATCCACTTCTCACCGTTCTCAACTGAGGCTGCAGGTGAGAGAAGTGTTTTTCGCCTTCTATTCGAAGAGGTCTATGAATCTGAACCCTCAATGCTGCCTTCATTTTTTTCTTTTCTGATCTCCCTTGCGGCTCATGCTGCTGTGGAGAAGGCTCACTGTCAGGGGAGATCGAGACAGGCAGTCAACGAGACCGGCGAAAGTGACCTTGGCATGGTCTCTTGGGTGTCTGCATGCGCGTGCACTTGTGTCTGATGTGCTTCAAGCATCGAGAGGGTGTTGACTGACAATGGAGCGCGCTTTGCTTCACAGAGCATGTAACCATGCACCTAACTAAACTTCTCCGAATTTTTAAAAACCCTGCTGAGGAACAACACAACATCTGATTACTCGCGGGATCTCTGTGTGAGCGGGTGGGATTGAATAAACTCTGTTTACGATGCAGCACGCGCTTGATGGCACACTTGTCTGTAGAGTTGCGTCTGTTGACAAACGAGCCTTCGCTTGGTAAAAATAGGAGAGGAGCCACCCGGACAATTTCATTTTAATCTGTTAAGACGAAAACAGCCGTGTGCATCTTCTCTCTCTTCCTTGTCTGGCGGTTAAAGTTCAGTGAAGAAGGCTAAGACTTCAGGGTGTTATTCACAAATAGCCTGGATCTTTATGATTATGTCGGTTTCAAGTTCGCTAGGCGCAAAATTAATTCATTATCTTCCTGCATTATTCTCTTGCTTGTTCTCTCCCTACCATCTACTTCAATGTCATACACTCCGCATTCATCGCGTATTTAGTATTATTATTTAAACAGTCTCATCTAGCAATTCTTGGATTCGGTGTTGCTTTTTCGTTTATAACTTGCACAAGTAACGTTCTGTTGTTTTACTGCCCTTTGTAGTCAGCTTCCGTTGGTGCTATTCATCGATTCTTCACATACCTTGCGTCCCCTCACTTCTCTTTCTTTCTGGGTATTTTTTGTAATTTTGATTTGTGGGTCAAAAGAAAAAAAGCTGAAGCTCGGCTAAAACGGTGTGCAAGTGTGGGTCTTTCTGCAGGTGTGAATGTTTGCATAAAGGCTCACGTGTGTGTGTTATAGATTTCACTGAAGAAGGTGGTGCATGCTTGTACGTCTTCGCATTTGAAGGCACACTCAGTTTTCCTTTGGTCGAGCCATAGCTGGCACGTCCCTTTATTTTTGTTTTTTTCTGCACTCTTGAACTCAAAAGCGCTGTTGTGCCCGCGCCCGCATTTTAAGAAGATTTGATCTCTTAAAAAAAAAAAAAAATCATAAACATTCGGGTCTGTCACTCTATTAAAACATTTTGCGTAGTAATTTTTGTACTTTATTCTATTTGTGTCTCATATCTATACCTGTTGTGTTTCCCTCTTCAAGCAACTTGGCGCAATACTGTCAGGCCACACAGATGGACGCTGCTTTCTCTGCGACCACAACGGCAGCTGCCGCAGCGGCGGTGCGACTACCGCCTGCAGACGCGTGGGTCTCCGAGGTACTGCAGGGCTGCGCGCGTGTCAAGCATACACCCCACAAGGACCTCCTGCACGTCCTGGCGCCGGTGGCCTCCTCCGCAGCTTCCACTGCCACACCATCGCCTTCCAGGCTGGTCGGCAAGGTGGCGGCTGCGCGATCCTCCGTCGTTGACGTGGATGCCGAGGAAGATGTGGACGTGCTGACGCCGCCGTACTCTCCCAGCTCGCCAGATGTGCAGGCCAACGCCACACCGGGCGCGTACCAGCCTTACCTTTCCCGTGTGGAGCGGACGGCCCCTACGGCGGAGGCGGAGGCCTTGCGGGCCGCCCTCCCTGCCAGACTATTGCGGAAAGCATATCGAGTGCAGCTGCCGTGTGTCACGTCGCACACGACGAAGGCGGAGCGGCTGCTGAACTGTGCGGCCTCGCCACGGTGCATGTCTGGGCTGCGCACCCTCGGCGTGGATGCGGCGACGCGGGAGGACTGCCTGCGGGCAGCCATGGGCGAGGGTCCCGCTGTCGTCTCTGTGCCGCCCCTCTCGGGTGGTGCGGAGAGGATCGGTGACCAGCGAGCCCTTAAGGAGGTGGTCAGCCCGCCGTCCTCTCTCCACAACACAAAGACCGCTGCAGCTGCTCTGAAGAGCGCACGCGCGCCGGCGTTGGCAAACAACACCAGCGGCGATGTACGGACTATCTCTGACGATATGCTGGACGCGTCTACGTCAGCAGCAGCAGCCAACGCACTGACACCGACCCGCACCGTTGAGGGCGACCCCACCTTTCCGTGCCTCTGGCGCGGCGTGCGCAACTTGATGAACACGTGCTACTTCAGCTCCGTGCTGCAGATGGTGTTCAGCGTGGCCGGGCTGCGTCGCGCCATTCTCAACGACTGCGCAGCAGCAGCAGCGGATGAGCTCGATTCAAAAGACATCGCCACGGCCACCGCGGCTGTCACCCCTGCGGAGACGCAATTAGCCGAGTCTGGACTGAAGGAGTTGTTTGCGTTAATGGCCTTCAGCCGCGATGGCGCCGGTGCGGACCCCAAGTCTTTTGCATCGTACCTGTCGCTTGACGTCAAGGTGCAGCAGGACGCACAGGAATTCTTCACTTTGTTGCTGGACTGGCTGCGATGCCACTGCGGCTCTGCAGTGCAGGCAGCCGTCACGAGCACCTTCTCGGGCACGCTGTTGTACGACCGGCGCTGCGGTGCCTGCGGCCGGTCAGCGAAGCGTGCGGAACCCTTCCTGTACCTCTCCCTCCCTGTCCGGTCTACGCTGGAGGATTCCTTGTCCGAGTTCTCGAAGCCGGAGGAGGTGGACGGCTTCATGTGCGAGGGCTGCGGCCAGACCGTCGTGGCCACCTCCCGCCAGTACATGCGCACCTTGCCGGAGGTTCTCGTGGTGCACTGGAACCGCTTCGAGTTTGACCTGCAGACACTGCAGCGGCACAAGGTGACCACCGCCACTTCATTTCCACTGCAGATGGACATGGCCGCCTACACACGTCAGTGGCACGAGCAGAAGCGCCACACCGCCACCGCTGTACATGCGCCGGCGAGCGCCAGCACGGCCAAGGACGAGGCAGAGGAGGCGTCACAGTTGTACGAGCTGCGCGGCATCGTGAATCACCACGGCGACACGGCGCTTTCGGGTCACTACACCTACCACGGAAAGGTCTCACCGCCACCCGCCGCTGGGGGTTCATCCTCCTCTCCAGAGAGCCGATCCAGCGGCAGCACGTGGCTCAACTTCAACGACACCGAGGTGACCCCGCTGAACCGCTATCACGGTCAGCGCGGGTTGTCCGCCGATGCCTATCTGCTGGTCTATCACCGCGTGTGCTCCCCGACGACCTCTGCAGCAACAACCGCCGTGGCCATGAGCGCGTCGGACTCTCCTTCCACCACCGCACCTAGTACCGCAGCTGCTGATGTCCCCACGTCTGCGGCTCCCAGCCCCGCTGAGTACCCCCGTTATCTTCGCCAGTACGTGGACCAGGTCAACCAGCGCTGCCTAGATGAGCGCCAGGCTTGGCTGGACCAGCGGGCACAGGTGTCGTCCCTGTACGATGTGTGGGCCGCCACCGCACAGTCCGTCTTTGACACGCCCACCTCTACCTGGACGGCGGCCACGTCCGCAGGGTCTTCCGCCGCATCTTCCTCATCGTACGCGGTGCCTACGGTGTGGCTGCAGCAGCTGGGCCGCCTCTTTCTCCCCGCTTACATGGACGTGGCCGCCTTTGGCGGTGGTGCGGAGTCGCAGCTGAAGCGCAAGAAGAAGGACGCGGCTAGCGTAGGTGGCGACGGAGGCGTCACAGGCTGCGAGACGGACAAGACCAACGGCTTTCCCTCCCACCCCATTGGCACTGCGGGGTCGTCCCATGCCTTCGGCGGGGAAGAGGGTTCGCCCTTGTCCGAGGAATCGCCCGTGGATGGCGTGGTGGTGGCCGCCGCTGCAGCGGGTCCTCGGCGCCACGGGTACATCCGCTCCGTCGAGGAGGTCTATCAGCTCATCCGCCAGCACTCGCTCCTGCAAGCGCTGCCCCTCCTCTGCTGCCCGCACGGCTCCCTCGCTCCCTGGGGTGCTTACAAGCTCGTCTCCGCCGCCGCGTTTGCCAAGATCTCCCACTTCCTGGCACACTGCGGAGCTCCGCTGAAGGCGGTGGGACAGGCGGACGCACGGGGTGGCGTCGTCGACGCGCAGGGCACCTGTGCTTTTGTAGATGGCAACTTGTGTCCGCTGTGCGTTGCTGCGATGGCGGCTGTAGTGCAGGACCTTGCCGTTTCCTCCGTAGAGGACGAGCAGGCCGAGCTCGCGCTGACCCACGCCTGGCAAGAAGCGGAGCGCAAGAAGGACGCAGAGGAGGGCAGCCTCTCCGGTGTGGCGGTTGGCGCAGGCCACAAGGACAGCATGGCGCAGAGTACCGACCTCGGTGACGAGGAGAGCGATGGCCAGGTCCTGGTCAGCGAAACGGTTGTGGAGGGTTGGGCGTCTTTTTATGTGGGCCAACGTACCTGGAGCCGCGTGCAGCAGACGGAGGGCTACACGGCGGTGGTGGTGATGCGTGAGGCACGTCTCACCCCACCACGCGCCCCAGCAACGAGCACATCCGCCCACGCGTCAAGCAGCAACAGCTGCAGCGGCGCCACGTCACCCTTGTCGCTGACGGCACCCGACGCAACCATCTCATCGACACTGGCCGACGCAGAGGACGCGGTCGGTATCGCTGCGCTGAACGTGGACAAGGGCGACCTTGACCTGTCTGCGCAGCTTCTCTGCCCCCACGGTGCCCTGCGTCCGGGGCAGCACACGCTCGCTATTCCCGCCTCGCTGCGTCGCTACTGGATTCGGCGGTTCACCGAGATTATTACGGTGGCACAACGCTCCGGTCAGCTGCGCGTCTCCGACCCCGCATGGCGGGTCACGGAGGAGGACATTGGCTACTTTCTGCTTCCCTGCATCCCCGCCTCCACGGCGAGCACGACGTGCCTGGAGTGCATGCGAACGAGCGTGCAGACTCTCACCTCCCGTCATCATCAGCGCCTTCGCAAGATGGAGGAGCGCAAGCGCTTCCCGTCGTTGTGGCTCGCAGGGGCGATGACATCCCCCGCTGGCGTGGCGCAGCTCCTGCTTGCCACCGGTGCGGAGAACGAGGAGCAACTGCTCGCCGCGCAGCATCCAAACCGACTCTTCTACAAGCACAACGCTGAGCGCGAGTACCGCGACTACGCGAAGCGGTGGACAGAGGCGCAGCAGGCCCGCATCGCGCACCAGGAGGCGGAGGTGGCACGGCTGCAGCTCACGGTGGCGAAGAAGAAGGAGCACGACGCGGCGTGGAATGCGCGGGTGACGTCGCGTCGAGGTGGGCGTGGCGGTGGTGGTGGCGCGGCCAGCCGAGCCGGAGGGGCGAGCAACAGCTGCAGCTCTGGGACGGACTTGGCCACCGCGCCCGCCACTGCGGCATCTCCAGACCCCGCGACGTTGGAGGGCCGCCTCTTCTACGCGGAGGAGACGCTGGCGAAGCTGCGCGCGCAACCCGTGCCGGACTACGACGTGGCCTACGGGTGTGTGCCGACGTGGTGGGTGGCGCGGTGGTACGCAATGATGCAGGACGATGCCCCCAATACCTCGCCCAGCCCCGACGCGCAGGACGGCACCAACAAGAGTGATGATGCAGAGGACGCTGCGGAGAAGTTGCCCCCTATCACTTTTCAGATCTTCAAGTGCGAGCACGGCGGCTGCCTGCTCGATGTGCCGTGGCTGAACCCGTCCGATGGCTTCTGGCAGGGTGTGCGTGGTAAGCGGGCGGAGGTGCTGTGGAACGGCGTGCGGGTGGAGCGGGCGACGACGGGGCAGCGCGAGGCCGCTTCCAGCACGTCGTGCAGTGGCCCTGGGAAGGAAGACTACCGGAATCAGTGCTGGCTGCCACCCCTCGTCATCCTGCCCATGGAGGAGTACTTGGCGTTACTGGCACAGTACGGGGCACCGCATATGCTGGCGAGGGCACTGGGCAACGAGGAGAGTATCGCTGGAGGAAAGACCGCGGAGAAGAGCACAGCAGCAACAGCGCCGACTGCACCGGCGATGACCGATGCGGACACTGTGGAAGGTGTCTCCGCTGCCGCTGCTACTGATGCTGCGGCTGCTCCTTCGCCCCAAAGTCCCCTGTCGCCGGTGACAGAGGCGGTGATTCAAATCGTGACTCACAACGGTGTACGTCAGCTGCAGCCGGCCCCCTGCCCCGACTGCTGCGCAAAGCTGCTCGCTAGCTTCGAGGTCAACGGCGAGTCCTTCGTGAATGGCTCGTTGAAGCTGAACTTCCACATCAAGAAGAGCCGCAAGAACTTCTACGACGCCTCGAGCGTGTTGACGTCCGCGGCAGTGCAGCAGAGTAGCAAGACGGGCGAGAAGTCGCTGACGGCCTCTGCGTCTGCACCACCCCCAAAGTCCGGGGAGGATACCAGCACCGCACCAGGCAGCCACCCTGGCGCACCCATCGCAGTGTCCGACGGCGACGAGGGCAGCTGCAGCGTGGACATGGCGAAGGCCTCGACAGACGCTGCCAAGACAGATGACGACACGATTCCAGATGGGATCCACTACTACACCACCCTCGCCCAGCTTCGTGGCTACGTTAGCAGCCACCTTCGTGAGAAGCACGGCTATCTCGTGCAGCCTGCCGACTTGCAGATTGCGCGGGGAAAGAATAAGCCGCTGAAGCTGCGAGGGCCGCAGCCACCGCTCGAGTCCGGCAAGCCTGGGGAGGGCGAGGCCGCGCTCGACCGCGCCTCTCTTCAGGACCTTGGCATTCGCGATGGAGACACGCTATCCGTGCAGTCCGTCGACGCCATCGCGCAGGTCTGCGCCACCGCCCCAGGCGGCGACGAGGAGTGGGAGGCGATCCCACCGGAGCTGCTGCAGGCCGGTGGGGGTTATGCAGGGCCGAACAGCAGTGCCGGTGTGGCAGCAACCGCAGCGAGGGAGCATGCCGCGGCGTTTCGTGAAACACGTCTGCAGGGCAGCCACGTGGGAGGCAGCGGTGCTGGCGCTACGGCGGGAGCTGCAGCTGCTGCCGCGCAGATGAGCACGGCGGGTGCTGCTGTTGCTGGCACTGTAGTGGCCGGTAGCACAGCGGGCACGTCGGCTACGCGCAGCGAGGACCAGCCAGTGGCGTGTGCGGTGTGCACGTTTCTGAATGCTCCTGGCATGGTGGTGTGCGAGATGTGTGAGGCGCCTCTCCCTCCTCGGTAGGGTACATGGCATGTCCATTTCAGAAGCGCTGTCAAGAAACGGAGAGAGTGTATTAAAAAAAAAGAAAAGAAATAAAAAAGTCTCGTTGTTTATCCTTTTTTTTTTATCTCCCCTTTTTATTTCTGCTTTCCTATCCTTCCAGCACGGCTTAATCCATACATACAGACGTTTGTCTTTGCATGTGTTTGTCTTCAGTATCGCTCGGGTGTATGTTCTTGAGCCTTTCCGAGGTCCAAAGGGGAGAGCCTCGTTCAATTAAACCCGAGCACGAAACTAAAATAAAAGACGGTCCTATTATCTTATTGTATTGCTAAAGATAAGAGTAAAACAACAACAACAACAAAAGAGTCACAGTTGCGAGACGTGCAGTAGGAATCAAAATGGACATCGAAGACTCCAGAGAAGAAGGTGGAACCCTAGTGAAGAAACAAGAAAAAGAAACTAGTTAAAGGAACAATCACTAGAGCATCTCTGTCTTCAGTCTTTCCGGGGAGACGTTGGAAACGTGTTAACAACAATAACAACAATACTGAATGCGGCGACGACGAAGTGCTGCACAGATCTTTCTGTACTTTTCTGCCTTTTCTTCAACACGTAGTCACGAAGGCTTAAAACGCCTGTATCGCATCTGATCACGAGAAGGACGTGTTTGAGCACTGATCATTCTTCTTTCGCTCTCTCTCTTTCTCACGCTCTTCGCATATGTGCTCTCGGAGGGATTGCTTCCCTGCCTTCTTCTTCCTGCTTGCGAGACTGAGTGTTGCCTCGGCACCGAAGCGCCTACACCGATTATTTGGTGCATTCTTATCGCTTTTATCTGGGAGACACACTCTCTCTGCTTGAGACAGAGAAGTCAAAGAAAGACAAAACGCATTCATGCTTGTTCACTAGACTAGACCACTATCACCGTCAACTCCACCATCCGCTAAAGTAGGCCTTTCCATAGGAGTCACTAGCCACTTATTCTCGGGGGTAAAAAAACAACAACACAATAACATACCCAATAGATATTTAATAGATCCCCCATCTCACAGGGACGAAGACAAACGTGTATTCGCTGAATACGCATCAGTGGCTATCGTAACTGCGTCCGTTATTTCCTGCTCTTGGCTCAATTGCCCACCGCTCACTTTGCAGCTATGCAGCACTCTACCGAGCCTACGGCGCTTGACTGCTCCCACCTAACCCAGCGGTGGCTTTCTGCCTACTACGCCTGCTGTCAAGACGAAGGAGAGGAGACACACCCTGGAATGTTGGCCCGAGTCATACCAGCCGTCGAGGCGGCCATGGCCTCATCCACGATGCCCGCAGACAACCCTACACCAACATTCTGCGCCGTGACACTCGACTTGACGCGATTATACATGACCATGTCGGGGTGGGTAGCGGCATTGCGTAGTCTTGCTCGTGTGTTGCCCCTGCGAAGGCTCATTCTTCGCGACACGAACGTCGGTGATGCCGGTCTGCGCACGCTTGCGAGGGAAGTGGCAACTGCGCCTGCTGGCTCGTGCTCGTCTCTTTCTGCACCGCCTCCGCCTTACCTTGAACTGCTCGACCTGAGCGGCGCCGGGATCACAGACGCCGGCCCGCTCTCTCTCCTCGTCTCCGCCTGCCCCCGCCTGGTCACTGTGAACCTCGCGGGGAACCATCTCGGGACCTCGCCCAATGGCCTTGCCCTGTTCTGCGCTGCCCTGCAACTTCACCCGTGCGTAAACGCCGTGGATCTTAGCCACAACTACATCCATGGCACGCGAGGTGGGGCGATCGTGGCTGGGCTCGCCGAGCTGATCGTCGTCAGATCACTGGGTGTGTCCACTCCTGCGGCTGCGAGCGTGCCCTTGCGTTCGCTAGACCTATCGCACAATCTGCTGGGCAGCTACTACATGACACTCGGGGGCTTGCAGGACGAAGTGGCACTCGCAAAGCTGGCAAGGGAGCGTCATCACGGTGCGCGAGACGGCAAGGGTCTCTCCCTCCTTCGCGACTGCGTCATGGCAGCTGACTCGCGTTGCCTCCGTGAAGGGTGCGACGGCGGCGGTGGTCTGCATGAGACCGTCACCGATTTTCCTCTACTCACCGCCTTGAACCTGAACAACTCTCTGACTAAGTTGGACCTTTGCGACAACGGACTCCCCGACGCGCTATTGGGGTATGTGGAGGCGAAGCTGCACGTCAACCGGCGAACGCAAGACGCAAGTGGTGCGTTATCGTCCTTGCGCGTCGTGCCGGTAAAGCGGGTTGACGAAATACTGGAGACTGGCCTGCGGCGTGCGCTTCAGCGAGTGCACGACCGAGCGGCGGAGTTGGAGGCGGCTGCTTCCATCGCAACTGCGGTTGCCGACCCCACAACAACTGTGAACTCCACAGATGCACTCGCGCCACGGACGCCTGAATCGCCGGAGCTCTACCATGGTGCGCTTTGGACAACCGGCGAGGTGCAGGAGCTCCTGAGGAGCGTTGTGCACTCCATGGCAGCGGATCTTTCAATCTCGTGAGTGACAACAACAACCACTAAAACCATATTCAACTACAATACATCACGAGGAGAGGAGATAAAGAGACGCAATGAGATCATTTATTGTTTTTCTTGATGCTCGAATCATCTGCTTATACATTTCTTTGATTCACGAGAGGGCCCTTCTTCTAGATGTCTCTTTTATCCGCATTGCGGAGGAAAAAAAAAAAAAAAAAACAGTCAAACAAACATGTGGACAGCGCAGCAATGTTGCTGAGTTCTGAGTTTCAGGAGCCGCACGGAGGTCTGCGTCAAGGATCGAAAGATCTTACCACCTTAGCACTTCCTTGAAATAGAGCGCAGAACTCGAGTGCGAGCACTGCCATGGCCTCTGCCGACTTTCCTCCATCCTATTCGTTCTCTTCTACTCTCGTTTTAGCGCATTTCACTCCGATCTTGTTCATCTTTCGCACCCGCCTCACGGGTAGGTACGGTGCCGCTCACGCACACACACACGCACCCCGCTACGAAAACAACCTTACAAAAACGAATACAAAACAACACGAAAACCTAGCTCATTACCTCTGAAGGAGGAGAAAAAAGGATAGCTTTCTCGCTCTGATTTTCTCTTATTTTAACAGCGTTGTGCTTGAATGCGTATTTTAAAGCAGCTTTCGTATCTACTGTACGCGGAGCAGCCTCCGGGTTTCTTTTTCTTCATCATACCCTGTTAAATTGCTAGGCTGTAGCGCCGCTTACTCATTTTTTGTTTTTTGTTGGGACTTTGTCTTTTTTCTGATTCGCCTGTCGCTCTCTGCCGCATAGATTTGTAGACACGCGCCTCCTCCTCCCACTGCTTGTACGTATTACTGTATTTATAGATTTCTTTTAGTGTGCGCAGCTTCTTCTATTCAAGTGCTTGAAAATTCAGCTCTCATCACTTTGAATTTTGTTTTTACTCTATCTTTGTTTGTATTTCTTTAGACTACACTAGAAAGAAAACGGACAAGTGGCTTTAGGGAAAGAGCTTTCGCCGTTTTCTCATTAACGCTGTACTTTTCTTTCTTTGCAAAACACATACAAACTCCCGAACTTGTTGGCTATCGTATCGCCTAGCGCGTTGCTGAGTATGCTGCCACAACCATCGCCCACGCAGCTGCACAGCGATATCCGAGGCTCTCCCTCTTCTTCACCTCCTCATGTTTTCCCCTTCTCCGCTCCGCACGCACACTGCCAGGCGTTACCGATGGCGGCTTCGTCGCACCCGTGGCCCGCTGCGTCGCCCTCTTCCTTTTCGCCAACGCCCACGCCGGTGAGGGACAGCACCACTACCATTCCTTCCATGAACGGACATGGCCGTCCCTACAACGTGGTTGACCACTCTCTCCTTTCAACGCACTCTACTGCATCTGCCACCGCTTCTCGTATAGAGGTGCGTGACGTCGCTGAACTGGTGCGCCAGCTGGCCGAGTCGCGCTACACAGCTCGTCAGCTTCAGCAGCGCATGCGTCAGCTCGAGGTGTCTGCGGCAACGACGGACTCCCTTCACGAAACGCCCAGGCAGATGAACACTTCCATGCAAAGCAGCGGGGCGGAGAGGGCGAGCACATGGACAAGTGAAGCACGGCAGAGAAGTCAAGGCGAGAGGCTTCACACTCCTCCGCCACCGCCATCAGCAGCACAACAAGCAGCAGTAGCAGCATCGTCCTCGGCGACGCATGCAGGCACATCAGAGAAGCAAGAGCGACCGCAACACTCGCCACACAGACAGCGCCAACGATCCTCTCGCATCTCACCATCGCACACGCACCGCACGCTGGAAAAGCACACCGCACCTGGAGAAGCGAGGGGTATCAAAGCCTCGAGGGTTTCAGATGAAAAAGACAGCACTAGCTCTGGCCGCTCAAGCTCCATGTTCTCGTCCTCCTCCTCAATGACGTCCACCAGCACGTTCTTGTCCACCAGCGGCCTCAGCTCAATGGAGAGTTCAACTGTTGCGGACGCCCCTGCCAAGAAACGGCGAACGGCCTCCTCCACCCTCTCCTCCGCTTCTGACAGTTCCAGCAACCGGCACCGAACCAGAGGAGCACAACGACGAACACACCGCAGCCATGCGCAGCCCACCCGAGACACCGACAGAGCTTCAAAGCGCATGAAAGAAAGCGAAAAGGCCCGTGCGAGTAAGGGCTCTAACTCAGACGCGCAGGCCATTGCCACACGTAGCATAAGCAGAGGCCGTTCGAGGGGCCATCGCTCGCGCCAGCTTGTCGAGGCAGAGATGCAGCATCAGCGGCAGCGATCCCACAGCTCATCAGCTGCCTTGCGCAAAAAGAAGCAGAGAGCCGCCGATCCACGCGACAAGCGAGGTGATCGTGAGTCGCCGGCACTCGCGAGTGCTGAAAGAGCACAGGAGCGCAGTACCCGCAACTCTACCGGCAAGGTCCATCAGCATGCGTCGACACGTCACCACCGTCATCGGCGTCATGTGTCCCACGAGCAGCCCACCACTTCTCTCTCGGAGAAGCAGGCGCGCGCGCAGGAGGCGGATCAGCTGAGGCGTGCACGACGGTGGCAGAAACGCTACTATGACTTGATGTCCAAGTACGCCGATGAGACGGCGCAGCGCGCGGCAGAGATGACCGATATTCACGACCTGATCGAGTACATGAGCTGGGAGCAGGACCGCGCGCGCCGCCTGCACCCACCACACACACTCGCCTCCCCTGCAACCGCCACCACCACCTCCGAGATAAAAGAGCGGCTGGATGGGATGGCCGACACGAGCACAGGAGGCAATGAACCACGCGGCACGCAACGGGAGAGCCGCGGGACATCGCCGCAGCGCGACTTGGCCGCGCCAAAGCTGCATTTATCAGAGCCGTCAAGACAAACAATTAGCGAGTGCACTGAAGCGCGCGAGCGAGAACCAGATGCGACGCGCACAGAAGACTCTCCAGTCCCACTGCGAAGGTCACCTGGCCAGCAGGACACGAACGTGTCGCCTCACAGGCCAGCAGGTATGACACCTCTAAATTCTAATGACGGAGTATGCAGCGAGGGATTCAAGGAGGTTTTTGGCAGAGATCTCGCACCGCCCAGCGCTCAGCCGAAGAGAGTCGAACCGGCTAATCCGCCTCGCAGCAGCGATGACGCGTGTCAAGGCCCCGTATATGAGCCACAGCCCACCACACATCCTATGACGGCTGCATCGACTACGGAGACTGCGTCGCTGGCGCAGGACGCGGTGGCGGCCGCGCACTACGTGCAGTCGTTGCGCAGTGAGGCTGACGCGTGGCGGCAGCGCTGCCTCGAGCTTCTGCAGATGCAGTCCGAGCCTTACGCAATGAACCCGTCAGCGTCAAACCCCTCTTCCATGACGCCTGGGTTGATGCCCAGCTCCTCAGCACTGCCGCCACCGCTGCCGCCGCGTCCAGGGCAGCGAACGCCTCGCAGCGCGGGGCCCACAGCAGCCTATCAGCCTGCTGATTTGGTCCTGAGCTTCAACGGCTCTGCGACGCCGCGAGCGTGGGAGGTGGACTCCGCGACGGAGATGCAGTCCCGCGGGGCTGGGGACGGCGAGGGGTACAAGGTTGGCAGGGAGGACGAGGACAGCGTAGCACCGCTCCCTTCCTCGGCTTCTCCGCCGCTCAATCGCCGTATGCCGTATCCGCAGCGTGCTGGTGTACATGTACCGACTTTGCTCCCTTCACACAGTGCGCAGCGTGATGTCTCGTTGACAGCAGCGCACGCGCCACAGAAAACGGGGCCACCGTCTGCTGCGCCGCAGCTGCACCGCTACGCGCCACCACCGGGGCTGTCGATGGCTGCGTGTGGAGGGCAAGAGCGCAGAAGACCTCCCGCAGCGTCCGCCGCCGCCATGCACGCTCTCTACCTCGCCACCGAGCAGCGTCACGTGGATCTGTCGCCGCTGGAGTCCTCTCCGCAGCGCCCCTCACTTTTCATGGGTCTGCCGGACTACCGTCAGCCAGATCGCGACTGGTACTCCCCACTGAGATGGGCTGCGGCGCAGTCCACGCACTCACCCTCTCCGCTGCAGCGTGGTCCAGAGGATCCGAGTGCACGTGGTGGTGGAGGCAAGCAGGGGAATATGCTTAGCTACGAGACCCCATCTCGAGGTACAACAACGAGTCCTGAGGAGAAGCATAGCTATGGCGGGCTTTCCTCGTTGTACGGCAATTCAACTACGGGACAGAGAGAGGCTGAGTGGGGGAGGCAAGCCCAGGGTACGCGTTCAGGGGGGAGCGCGGAGACGGACTCACGATGGCCAACACAGGCCGCTCCGCCACAACTCTACGCCGCACCTCCACCAATATCTGCCTTGCCTGCTCCCCAGAGCGCGTCTGCCCAGCCACTTCTTCAGCCGCACGTGTCGCCTGCACATCTGTCTGCGGTGACGGCCGCGGCTCAAACTGTCCCGTTCTCTTCGTACGCACCGGAGCTGTTTCAAACAGCACCGCCGTCGTCAACGCCCGCCTCGGCGGAGCTTGTGGTTGCCCGAGAGCAGTTGGAGCGCGATATACGCCGGCATGATCAGCTGCTTGCCGCAATTGGAAAACTGCAGAAGACCGCTTCACAGCACACCTCTCGCAATCCAGTGTAGAGGCCGCTGCTGGCGATCCTCGTGCTGATGCTCCAATAAAAGAAAGAAAGAAAGAATGATACCAACAGTAACAGCAACAACAATACTTGTCTGTCTCATATTGGCGTCAAGTGGAATTTGATACTGCATTGTCGATCACCTTCTCTGTTTCCTTTTGTCTTTGCTCATTCCTTCCCATTACGCACTAGCAAGCTGGCTGCATGTTTTAATCTCGTTGTGCCTCTCAGCATTGTGAGGACTTTCTCTCTTTTTCTCTCGCAGACGCCGACGTCCCTTTTTTTTTTTGACATAAAAGTCAGGAGCAAAAAAACAAACAAACAAACAAATAAGCCAACTTAATTTTATAGTGGCAATGCTTCGATGGCAGGGAGTGCTGAGGGACCTTGCAATTTTTTTTGTTTATCAGCTGTCAGGTAAAGAAAAACGCACATATAAACCACATCAACTCAAACGTGCCCGAACGAAGGTGTTACTCTGATGCTGGCTGTCTAGGCAACACGCGTCACACCGCCTCGCTTTCTCAACAATGCACTTGCTTCTCTCTCTCTTTGTCTCACTGCTGTCCGTCCTTTTTTTTTTTTAGCAAGCAACCTTCATTGATAGAGAACTTTGCAGGATTATATTTACATTCTTTCGAACCTCGTGTTTACTGCTTTTCTGAATTGATTTGCCGGAGCACGTAAAACTTTTATAAAGAAGTATATGGCTTGCGCAAGAAGCTGAGTATCAAAGAGAAAAAAAAAAACAAAAAGAAGAAGAAAACGAGCAGTCTCAACTAACAACAGTCTGCGCGTGCCTTCTTTACGCTTATCACAAGCGCCTTTAGGTTAACAACGACTTGGTTCCTTGCAGAGCACGTTCATTAGATTCTCCTTTTTTTCCCTTTTTTAGATATTGTTGTTTTACACTTGTTTGTGTGTAGTCCTAAAACTCTGAAGATTTGCAGCCTCATTGCCTTTCTTCACAACGAGCGGGTGCAATATACCTGCCCATCATTTTCTGGTTCTTTTTCTCCCTTTCGAAGGGTTCTTTGCCGAGGGTGTGGAGAGAACAAATTCTGTCAAATACCTTTAGCCCTTGTTTTTAGAATTGAAGCATAAGATAGATGGAGGGCGTAGCAAGGCAGCTGCAGCTGCTTCACACTGCTCTGCAACCTCTCGATTTCCGCTCGTGCCGTGCCGAAGACGACAGTGTTGTATCAGAGCTTCAGGCCTCACTGGCACATGCGACGGCGTTGGCGCAGTGGGCAGTCATTCGTCAGCAGCGCCTCGTGGCAAGCCAGGACAAGGCGCCCCAAGCAACGAAAGAGAGGCCAACGCGGAATCAGCGGAACAGCGGCGCACAGCAGGTGGAGACGGACGCGCTCGACGATGCACCTGCGCATCGCACTGATGAGACGCTCGTCTCCGTGGCGGCAGCCCTGCACGTCTCTGCGGCTGACCTGCGGCGGTGGAACCCACACTTGCCACGGACGCTTAGGGACAAGGACGTGCTCCCGCCCAATACGTACGTGAAGGTGCGACAGGCGGCAGCAGCGACATCTTCCACTGAATCTTTTCAAAGGCCGTCCGTTCCAGCTGCGCAGACAGTCCCCCGACTGGCGGCGCCAGCATCAACGTCGCGGTCGTCCGCGCGCTCTTCTGGCGGGCGCAGCTCCGAGCAGCCGAATACGGCTGCTGCCTCCTCAGCGACACCTGCTCCCCCTCCCACACGAGCCGCCTTTTCCAATGTGGGAATTGCCGCCTCTAGCCTGCCGGCCAACTTCAGTGTCAACGCCTCCGTTAGCAGCGCTCTTAGCGGTAGCATGGGCCGGGCAAGTCTCTGGACAGGGGAGAGCGGCCGAGGAGCGAGCCGCAGCCCACAGGTGCCAGAGCCCTCCATGTCGGGTGGATACTCCTCCGCCGACCCTCCGTGCTGCGCACCGGCACCAATAATGGTGGGTCTGGTGGAAGTTGCCTCGTCAAGGGCGGACGACGCAGGCGGCTGCCCAGCAGATGAGTTTTACCTCCCAGGCGAAGCGCCATCGCCCAGTCCAGAGCGGCAGAGCAGTACGATAGGCGTGCCCGAGGTGCTGCGTGATGCCTTGCACAATACCTCATCGCCTCTGCCACGGATGCAGAAGCTCGTTGCCTCGCCGTCACCCACGTCCGCCCATGAGCCTCTTCCATCTTCCTCTTCACAGCAGGAGTTGAATGCCGCTGGGACCGGCGCCGGCTCCCCTCGCCGGGCATCCGCCGGCGCCAGCAGCTCCGGAACGAGTGCACGCGAAATTCGCACCCGCGGCCGTTCCCAGTCGCCATCAGCCACCCCAACGGCGCTGTCCGTCGAAACTCCCTGCGTGTCCACGCCGCAACGGAGTGGTCTGGACTCAGCGACAGTGGCACCAACGGCGACTTCGCCTTCAGCGGCCGCGAATTTGGATTCGAGCAGCGGCGCAGTAGCGGCAATTGAGAAGGCCAATCTTTCCCCGTCCGTGAGGTTGAAGACGAGTCTGCAGAGGATGGCACCCGATGCTCTCGCCGACGCGTTGGAGGGGAGTGCCTCCGCCTCGCGTAAAGGGGGCGAGGAGGGGGAAGAGGTGTTGCGGCGACACGGCAGAGATTTCAGCGGCTCCTTGTCTGCGCTCTCACCCGCCACATCCATTGACGACGAGCAGGATAGCGCTCGTGGACCCGCTTCGCACGACACGAAAGCAGAGGCGGGACGGCATCAGCAGCAGCAGCAGCAGTCGCCATCACCACCACAGGTTGGGTCTGCTGCTTCTGCTGCGGTGGTGCACTCGCCCTCGCTGGAGGCCCCTTCCTCCGCCTCCTCCGTTTCCCCTCGAGGCAGAGCGGCTCGAGAGCCACCGCCGCCGCCGCCGCAGCAGCAGCACAACGAGTCGAAGAGGGCAACGCTACCGTCGAGCTCTTCCATAGATGCGACAGGCCCTGGCTTCTCCACACCTCTTCAGCAGCGGCGCCGGCAGCCGCCCCCGCAAGGCAGGGCAGCAGTGGACCCCTCGTGCAGCCCGGTGAGCCCGTCGACCTATTCTTCCTCCTCGCACGCCGGCTCAGACGAGAGTGGCAGTGAGGGGAAAAGTGATCCCTCCTCCTTCTGTAGCGACGAGGACTTCAACCGGGATGAAACGGAGGACACGCCCTCCACGCGCATCCCGGCCATGCTGGGCCGCCACGCGTGCAACCCTCCACCGATGCTCAGCCGCACACGCCGCACCTTGAGCACTGGGACAGGTCCAGCAGCCAACACGAACGCAAAGGTGCAGCCTGCAGGCACGCAGCAAGTCGTCTCGGCTGCGTCTCCTTCTTCTCCCACATCACAGCAGGAGAAAGAAAACGGGGAGCCAACGACGCCCGCGGCCCTGCCATCGGCAACGCCAACGCTCGCCCAGCAACCAGCTTCCTCCTCACCGTCATCCTCCAAGGCGGAGCCACCACGGCCACCCACACAGCCTGACGACTCGCCTGAGCGTCAACTGGACGCATCCGACAAAGACGTCAATCCCGCGTTCTCTCTCTCACCGGTGCCGTTTCGCAATGATGAGCTGATGGACGCGCAAGGGTTGAGAAAGGAGGAGGGGGCTGAAGATGATGGCAACGTTGAGGAGGAGGACAATGGGGAAGAGGAGGAAGACGACTACGACACGTTGGAAGGCATCGCTGCAGCGTACAAAATCACTGTAGCGACCATCGTAGAGTGGAATCCGTACTTGAAGAAGTACGATCCCAATGAGCCGCTGCCGCCTGACTTGCCCATTGTGCTGCCCATGTCTGGCGACGATGAGGACGAGGGAGAGGAGGGAGAAGTGGACGAGGGGGAAGGCATCGGCCACGACGCAGAGGGGGATGAGGAGGAGCTGTACGCAGAGGCCAACGCGCGAGAGCAGCTGCGTCACAGCAGTACACCACTGGATACGGTGGGCTTCACTCCTGACAACTCTCCTGCCCCGATACCACCTCCGCGTTTTTAGAGTAGAACGGCAAGGAAAGCGCACCCTTAATTTTTCCCTAGTGATATCCAGCATGTTTTTTTTTTTTTTTGCTTCCGTAAGAGAGAATGGGCAGTGTTGCTTGTGCCAACCTCAGCAGCTATTTTTTTGATTTATTCTTTCTGTTCTGTTTTGATTCGTCGCTTCTCTCTCCTCTTCCAATACGCGGCCTTCATTCAAGTATTTTTCTTTCTTAACTCACACACACACAAACACGTGTACGCACTTGCGATGCAATAGATCGTTACAGCACACAGTAAGGTATGCTGCTTTTCCCCATTTTTCTTTTCTTCGTGGCTTTTCGTTTTGATTGCTCTACTTTCGGCTGAGAAAGGTGCTGACTCGCCTGAACCAAATAATGAAAAGGGGAGGGAACCTCCTACAAACGCTGCGACGCGCTGCTACAAAGTCCGCAAGTGCGCGAAAAGTGCATTGCTACACGAGTGAAGAGCAGCTGGTAAAATATAAATAAATGGGAACAAATGAGTTTTTACTGGTCCGCGGAAATGCACCTGGAGTCACAGTTCATTTGCGGTCTTCGTTGGACTTCTGCTCTCGCCATGTCAGCGTAGTCTCGACGACTGCTGTCTCTCCGCGTCGATGGTCATCTGCCAAGACCACCACTGTTGAGATGATTCTCCTCTTCAGCGTTGCTTAAATAGTGACCCCTTTTCGTCCTCTTTTTTGCCTACTCACTTTATTCTTTCCACATCTCTCTCTCTCGATCTTCCCTCTTGTGCATGTTTTAATTTCTTCTATGTGGCACACGCTGCTTATACCTACGTCTGAACCCACAGCCTTTCCACCGGGCACCCTTTCTCCACACGCGTCTCCTCCTCTTTCGCCTCACCTCTGCCAGTGCTTTTTTTTTTTTTTTAATCACGCAGCAAAGCTCGACAGTCGCATTTCTTGTTTTCTAGTACACCGCAGCACACACCCGTACTTCACACACACACACACACACACACACGTCATTATCAACAACATTAAAGAAACGAGAATGCCTTCCTCGTTGCTTCCGTTGATTCTGCGGAAAGATGACGGTCTCATCTTGGCCGTCTACAACGAGAAGGCCGCCAGTCTCGTAGAGCTGGACGGGGAGGTCAATCGTTACCTCGGTGACTACCGTGAGTGCGAGATTGCCTTCAACCCTGCCCACCCCACCCGCTTCGCTCACGCTACGACAACGACGCTCACGTACACGGAGGTCGTTGAGAACGCCACCGCTGCCGAGGACGACGTCCACCGCTTCTCCTTGCGCACGATCTTCTCGGTTGCGATGCCGCACATCGTGGTGAGTCTCGCCTTCTCCCCGCAGGGGACCTACGTGGTGGCGTACGCGATGATGGATCAGAAGCGCACCCCGGATGGCAACCTGAGCGTCTTTGAGGCAGCCACCGGTGCGCTGCTGCGCCGTGGCATGCAGGCACGCTGGCCGGCGATGATCTGGACGGAGGGTGAGGAGTACGTGGTACGCCCCGTGCAAGGCTGGATGCACGTACTGGACGGTAAGCTGACGGCCTCCTCTTCGGCCTCCCTCTCGATTGAGGCCCCGGAGGAGGAAGGCGCGGAGCAGACCGAGGAGGTGGCGGCGAGCAAGGGTCCGCTGAGCAAGATGGACCTCATGCTGGCGCAGGACAAGGAAATCGAGTTTGCCATGGCGCCCGCGCTGGGCCGTCCCCTGCTGGCCCTCTTCAAGCCATTCTTCAAGCAGCGGCAGGCTACCTTTGCTGTCTACCGACTACCGGATTTGCGCGACGGTCCGCTCTATCAGGTGAACTTTGGGCGTGCCGAGACCGCCAGCGTCACGTGGAGCCCCACCGGCAACTACGTGGCCCTCCTCGTCAAGTCGGAGCGCGACCCCAGCGGGAAGAGCTACTACGGCACCGTGAGGCTGCACATCATCGACGTCACGAGTCGCACCATCACCGACGTGAAGCTAAAGGGCGAGGGCGAGACCGTCCACGACTGCCAGTGGAGGCCCACCGCGGACGAGCTGCTCGTCGTGCACGGCAAGATGCCACGTAACAAGTGCACCCTCTTCAACAAGAACGGCGTCGCGATAATGACTTTCGGCGAGGCCCCGCGGAACATGGCCTCGTGGGCACCCAATGGGAGCTCCTTTGTCGTGGGCGGCAGCGGCAACTTGGCGGGAGACTATCGATTCTACACGCGCCCACAATCCGCAACGACTGCCTTAACCTCCGGCGGTGCGGCCGCCGTCCCTGTTGCGTCCTCCACCACCTGCACCGGCGAGTTCAACGAGAAGTGCAGCTTTCAGTTCTGGGCCCCAGACAGCTACAACTTCCTCTGCTCCACCGTCTTCACGCGGCTGCGAATGGACAACAAGATCGTCATCACCAAGGTGAACGGCGCGCGGGTGCTTACGCAGAAGTACCCGACGTTGTACGGCGCCCATTGGGTGGCGATGCGGCCGCCCAGCGAGTATGCGGCGCGTCCAGCCTCACCCCGGGCGACGGCGGAGGAAAAGCCGAAGTCGCAGGCGTACTGCCCGCCAGGCGGGACGTCGCGCGCAGCGGCGTTGCTGCGGCGTGATCCGGTGGCCACGCAGACGGCGAAGGCTGCCGGCCCGGTCGGCGCCACCGTTGCCGTGCAGAAGAAGAAGCGGCGCCATTAAAGACAGATGCGAAGATAAGGAATGAGAGAGAGAGAGGGAGAGAGAGTGGAAGCTTGTGTGTCTATGTGCGAGCGTGCCTAACAGTGCATCGCGTCTTGAACGCATGTAATAAAGTACTACGTGAATCACGAAACTTCAAACCTCTCTGTTGCCCGTTCTTCCGTAGGTCCAAGCACGCATCTTGAAGCACTTCCATCCGGGTGGTTTCTTCCTCGTGCAACCAGAAAGAAATCATTCAGAGAAGAAGGGCGATGGAGGAAGCGCAGTGGCGGCTTTGCCTAAAGCGTGAGAGGGCGATTAAAAAAAAAAAAAAAGAGCAACAACAACATCAAGGAAGATCACCGATGAAGGTATTTTACCTATCTGGACACTACTTCCAGCTCTCCAGGCGTGGATGTTGTCGTGTGATTATCCCAGCGCCGCAACATCGACGCGTAAAGTTTAAAAGAAAGCCTAACAAACATAAAAAACATTGTAGCAGACACATCTAAATTGCGCTTTTTTTCTCCGCGTGTTGTTGATAGGAAATCCCATGCGTGCGCCTCTCAAAACTCCGCTTTCTCTATATGACGTGCCTTTTGGTTATTGTGAGCGCTGACACGAACAGGAGAACTGCGCAGTTGGGTTCTGAGTTTTTCTTTTTCTCAAATCTCAGCGCCTTTTCCTTTTATAACCTTCCTCCGAATATAGGAAGTAAGACAATGTGGCAAACGCCGCCTTCATGCGCAGCGCAGAGACGTACGCTGTGAGGCGACGCGTAATCTGCTTTTGCGTTTCGGTTGGACGCCACGCCCCGAGAGGAAGCATCCCGTCTCACCTCATCACATCTCTCCATCTTGTATTTCTTCTCTCTTGTTTTTCTGCTCATCGGCTTCAACTCTGGTGGAAAAAAAAACCCCGATGTAAATGCCTGGGTAATGCTGCACTGACAGCCGCTATAGACGGTTAAGTGTTTACAAAGTCCATCGTTACTATTCAACATAGCGTTTTTGTTTTTTTCTCACATTTTTTTTTTTGGCCGATTTGAGAAACATCCGCTGTCCCTTTCTCACTCTATTGAAGGGCAATCGAAGCGCTCATTCCCACCCACTTCCATACGCATCGTGATATCGAAAGCAAATAGTGTGCGAGGCCGTGGTTGTGCATTAGACGCACGTTTGCAGCAAAGAGAAGATTCGCAAGGTACAAAATATTTTTCACACATGGCGGGCAAGCGGTCACCTCGGTCGCCCGAGTCGGACGCCACCAAAGGTGAGAGGAATGTGAAGAAACGCGTGGAAAAGGTCTCCTCTATTCCGAAGATCTCGAACGGTTCTCTGAAGAAGATGGAGCGCTCCCCTGAGGCGCTTCTTAGCCTCAGTACAAAGAAGTCATCGGAGGAGATCTGGGCCGGTGTCGTGCCCTTGCAGCGCAAGACAGCCGACGCGGACTTTGACCCTGACAAGATGATGAAGTTCATCACGTGGAACGTCGCGGGGCTTCGAGGGATGCTGAAGAAGGATGCGGCGGCCCTGAAGAACTTCTTGGAGACCGAGCAGCCGGATGTCTTGTGCCTCCAGGAGACGAAGCTCAACGTGGACGACGGGGCCGCAAATGCACAGCTCGGCGTGGTGGATGGCTACAGCTTCGTGGACCACCCGTGCGCCTTCAAGAAGGGCTACTCCGGCACCCGAACCTACCTGCGCACCTCCACCATGGTGGACTCGCTGGGTGCGCGATGCACCCGTGGGTTCACTCTTCCATCAGAGGCAGCGCCTGTCGCATCGGGGACGCCTCTCGTCGAGGGCAGCGGAGACGAGGAGGGACGTGTCCTGACGACGTTCCTTTCACCCAACAACGCCGTGGCTGCGTCGACGTCTGCGCCACGCTTGGCGATTGTGAACACGTATGTGCCGAATAGCGGAATGGGGCTGGATCGCCTCCCGCACCGCATTCAGTCCTTCGACCCGCTCATGTGTGAGTACCTGAAGAAGCTGGACACGTGGAGCAGCAGCAGCAGCAGCAGCAGCAACGGCGGTGTGGCCGCTGCACCCGCTCAGCCGCACGGGTTTATCTGGACAGGCGACCTGAACGTGGCGGAACGCGACTACGACCGCTACTACGCCGGCACCTTCAAGACGATGCAGGAGTGCAGTGGCTTTACGCCTGAAGAGCGCAGCTCCTTTCGCAAGACGGTGGCCGCGTCGGACGGCGTGGACGTGTTCCGCTGGCTGTACCCCAACGCCGGCCCGGCCTACACGTTCTGGTCGATGCGCATTAACGGACGGGCCAAGGGACTCGGGTGGCGCCTTGACTACTTTGTGGTGTCGTCGCGGTTGGTGCCGCTGGTGGTGGACTGCTTCCCCATGCCGGAGGTGACGAAGAGTGATCACTGCCCGGTGCAGCTGTGGATGCGGAAGCCGTGACTGCTGCGTGCGCTGCGACGGTCCGTTGCGGCCGCGGTGGGTGGCCGCGGAGGCCGTAAGTGAGGAGGTGAGGATGAAAAAAGAGAGGGAGGTGCTCCCCTTATGGCTCCCCTTCAACACGCACGTGTACACTGTTGTGTGTGTTGACGTGTTGTGAGGGAAACAAGGAGCGCTCGAGGAGCAAAGGAGGTCAATTGTGGAGGGACGACGAGCTTGGAAAAGAAGTCGGCTTGATTTTTTTATTTGAAAATAGTTCGATATATTGCGACGGATTGCGTTCCGACGTGATAGCCCTGCTGTTCTCTCCAACTTTTTGCTGCAAAGGTGATCTGCACACTTACGTGAGTTTACCCGCACTGTCGTCCCTCGATTTATCTCTTTTGTCTCCCCGCGCCTACGTTCAGTGTTGCCTCCCCCCCTCTTTCTCCGATCCTCACTTTTTGACCGTCGCACTGATGCGCACACACACATTTAAGAGTGATGGATGTGGTTTGTGTCTCTTGGTGCTGCTGCGCGTACGTTTTTAAAGAACGTGGAAGAGAACTCTATCTGTGCTGATGGGTGTGTTGCTGAGTTGCAAGCCCAATGTACAACGGCTTACGATTGATGGGCATCCCATAAATATCATAGCAATCGGAGGTACCTGGAACTGTACTGGTGAAGCTTTCTTCAAAAGCGCACGCCAGCTTTAACGCTCTAACTTTTGTTTTTTTCCGATCTTTGATACATGCTTTGCAACTGCCCTCTTAAGTCGCAACGTGCATCACCCCTTCTGCACACGACGTAGCAGAGCGGAAAGCAAAACAACAACATAAAGCTAGGATCCAATCTAAAGGAGCGCCAAAGAGGCGAACATAATAATAATAATAGTAGGAATAATCAAAACATGAAGATAGAGCGATACACATTGTCACGCGGCTCTAAAGCTGCTGCCCATCCTAATTAGCGCGTGTTGTGCACCAATCCGTCTTCTTCTACCTCTTCTACCTCTTCAACCTCAACCCTTTTTTGTTTGCCCATTAGACATAAGCTCGCCGCTACACAGACTCCCTTTATCGCTGCAGAGCCACAACAACGATATTATCTGTATTTGAAATCGCGACGGCGCTCACAGACATTCAAGCACACGCGTCCCAGTTTTCTGTTTTTTGTTTTTGCTTTCCTTTTCTCTTTTCTCACACCTGCACCCAATAACAACAACAACAACAGAAAGAAACGTAGACGAATAAAAATAGTGCTCAATTATCAGAAACCAGGTTGGCCTCGCAACACACAGGAGAACAAAACTGAAGGCACACACACACACACACACACATACACACATAAAGACATACCGAGCAGTCATGTTGCGTTCTCGGTGCGCGTTATCCAGCAGGCTGGGCGGAGCCGCACGCTCTATTCGCCTCCGTGCAGAGGCACCACTCAACAGCACCACTATGGGAGTACTACACCCCTCGCTGGTGCTCTTCAGCACTCGCTCGACGACGCCCAACCCCGCCGATCTCCACACCGCCACTCCCAGTGGGGCAGCTACGGCTGATTCTGCCTCACCCGCCCCAGCGGCCCCGCAGTACGCAACGCCGCACACGCACGAAAACGTATTTGCCGAGCAGGCAACAGCCGCACTCAACTCTCTCTTTGGCACCTCCCGTCAGGCAGCCGCAGCCTTTCCCACCGCTGCCTCCACTACCGAAGAGACTACAGGTGACGCGTCCGTGACCCAACAAGCGCCTTCCCAGAGGACGGAACACCACCACCACAAGAATATCGGGGCTGTGGTGTCCCACGGAGAGGAGGAGATGGAGGAGGACCGCGCACGGCCAGCAGGGGATTGGGCCAGCCCTGATCCCGCCCTTTACCCACAACACAGCAGTGCGCCTGTGCAGTCGTGGAGGCACAAGACAGCCGCCCCCTCTTCAGCATCACGCAGTCAGCAGGATAGCGAGTGTGGTGGCTCTGAGCAGCGCAACGCCCAACACCCGGTAAACCTACAGAATGCGGCCTACGGGGAGGAGATGTCTGCTGTCCTGTATAAGGTCGCGACGCAACGCGCCTTCTTCTCTCCCGTCTGGTCCTCCAAGAGCGCCTTCGAGCAGATTGGGGCGGAGGTGGTGGTGGCGGACGAGGAAGGCGTGCTGCTGGCCACCTCCACCACCCATCCCATCCGCCTCTTCAATCTCGAGCAGACCACCTTGGCGGAGCGACTCCGTTTCGCCAGCGGGAATGAAGTACGCGCGTACGTGTTCCGGCACAAGGGCAATGAAACGCAGCTCGGGGCAGCGGCCCGCCCCTTGTGTGTGTCGGGAAGCGCCATATCGCGCGCCCGTGCCGCCGCACTTGCCGCGTCGCCCGAGTTCTTCACACTGCAGTCGCGGTGTCCGTACTGGGTCACAGCGGAGGAAGTTCTCGCGCTTAACGCAGCGGTCCGACAAGGTGAGGAGGAGAAGTTTATGTTGGTGCCACGCAATGGGAAGGGCAACGCGACGTTGGAGATGCAGCCGGCAAACCGTGCCGCCTCCTTCGCCGCCTGCGCGATGGCGGATGTCAGCAACCGCGACCTCGAACAGGATGGGGCCGTTCGTGTGTACAACCTCTCTCAGCTGCAGGACGACAGCGGGCGTTTTGCGCAACTCCCTGCTGCGGCAGAGAAGCTGGCGCGCTGTTACAGCATCCGTGGGTCGCGCTACACCTCTGCAACGACGTGGCTGATGTGGGAGTACTGTATGCGGTACCACTTCCCTGTGGAGACGTCTTGCATTGTCATGTTGACAGCGGAGCGCATTCGCGGCCTGGGCGGCACAGTGCTGCAGGAGAAGCGCCATCCACAGCCGCAAGCACTTACCACGCGTGAACAAACATTTCCGGTCCAGAGGGGCGGCGATATTGCTGCCCCCGATGACGGCGTGGTGCCACCGCCTTTCACAATGCTGGTGCAAGGCGAGGTGGTCTCCCTCTACAACGCCCTTCAGACCGACATCGCGGAGCTCGTTTTCAAAGTGGCGAGTGAGCAGCGCAACAATCGCTTTAAAACCAGATTTGAGTCGTTTATGTAGAAGTGTTGGTAGCGATGCTTTTGTGTGTATGTGTGTGTGTGTGTGCGTGAGCGTCACTGAAAAGCAATACTCATTGTTGCGTTCTCCGTCTCTCTCTCCCTCCCTTGGTCTTTTCATCTGCGCTGCTTTTGGGGGACAGCATGAGGAATAGGCAGGTGGAGGTTTGGGCTTTTCTTTCATCGCGCCACAGTCTGAAGCAGGTGACTAGGTTCGAAGAGGTGTAACAGCAACCAGTACAGAATTTTCTCGTGCGAATTTACCTTTCTAGTGCGGCTTTCTTTGGATTCTTTTTTTGAAATTTCTGCGTTGTCGCTTTTCGGCAGGCTCGCGTGAGCGTTTAAATATATATTCACACCACTGCTTTTCCGGTGTTTCTGTTTTGCGTTCTTGAATCCTTTTTCCCCAAAAGGAACGGGAAACTTAAATGGAGAAATTAAAGAAAAGCACCTAATGAATCCCAGCAGATTTCTATTATGTCTTTTTGAATCTCTTCTTTACAGATTAACTTTTTTTTGTATCTGCTACGTGCGCATTTGACGACGCGTGCCAGCGAAAGCTGCTCAACGGTAAACGCGAGAGAGAAAAACTAAGTTAACTATAAGAGTTTTCTTTTCTTTGTCTTATTATTATTATTATTTCGCTGAACATCTTAGACAGCCATCCAGATATTACGATATCTGCATCTGATGTGCAAAGTCAAGCGGCCGTTTTTAGTTTTTTAATTTTTCTTCTCCCTTCATTTCAACAGACAGGAGACATCAACCAGAACGCAACAGCTAAGCCCGTTTCCTTCCGCCTCGTGAGTGCTCTCTCTCTCGGAGAGCGGTAGTGAAGTTGGTTTGCGTTGCTGCATAGAGTCGAGTGAAGCTCCTCGGCCTTTCCCCCCTTTGTTTTTTTCTCAGGAGATCACCTCCTTTTTTTTCTTTTGTAAAACCCCCTTCCAGTTCGCAATGACCTCCATTCTCTCAGAGAAAAACACAACAACAACAACAACAAGAAAAAAGAGTAAAAAAGTGAGTTTCAGAAGTACGAAAGATGAACACCTACAGCACGGCGCGCAATGCGGAAAAAATATTTAATGCGTTTCCTGCTTCGAAAGACGGCGTCAAAAAAAAAAAAACAGAAACAAAAGCGCAAAGATGGGCAGACGCGTTAATATGAAATGCACTTGCAATCTCGCGATTGAGGTCGTTGCACATAGCTGACCTGTGTGTGCGCGTTCGATTGTGTGAGACCTCGCCAGTATATTTAATCTCTGCTCTTCGACTTCTCACCTTTTTTTTTTCTCGACACCTTCTCTCTTTCCGGTTGCCGTGGCTGCTGTTGCAAGGACAGCACGTGTCGAGGTAGCATAACTTCCTAGGCTTCCATCACCGAGTGGGTCTGTGCGGGTTGGTCTCTCTCTCTTCACATTCTGCCATCGCATAAGACGAAGCTAAGAGCTCCGCATTTGGACGCGCACGCAAACACACACACGCACACACACACGCACACACAAACATACATTGCAAATTACATATACAAGTGCAAGCGTCGCCATTTAGAAACGCTCTGCTAATCACTAAGTACGACATAGATCTATATCTATTACGCATAAAAAACAGCATTTATTAAAAGATACGTAGCACGCACATTCAGTCAATAGAACTACACATAGACACACATTACCTTTCTCTCAAGTGTTGAGTGTAATCTCTTCTCGCACAGGAAGAAGCTGAAGGGTGGAGAGCTTGAGGAAATCAAAAAATACAACAACAGCAACAACAACAGCAACAGGAACACATTGTCTTCTCTTCCTAAGGGTGTAGAGTTATCGTCAGCTGAGAAAGGAAAACATCAACGAGTAGAATTCTACTGTCGTCTCTTAACTTTTTCTCCCATGAGCACTCCCTCCACCGCCCCAAATGTGGCCGCTCTTCAAGCCGAGGTGCACGAGCTCCTTGAGCGGCTGCACGTGAGCAACGAGTGGAACATGCGGCTCAATCAACAAATTAGCGAACTGACGCAACTGCCACCCAGTGATGTACAGGAGATGCGGCAGCGCATGCTAGACCCGGACATCGCCATCCCGCTCCTCCAGTGCTACGATGCCGTGATCCAGGAGAAGACGGAGGAGGTGGCACAGCTGCGGAAGGAGACCGTCGACCTCCAGGCCCAGCTGGACGCTTTCCATCGCGATCAGCTGGACGTCTCGAGTGCGGTGCGCATGGCCGAGGAACTCGCCAAGAGCGTGCAGGGCAAGGCCTCGGCGGAGGTACAGCGCTACGTGACGGCGGTGAAGGAGCTGCAGGAGGAAGTGGTGCGGCTGCGACTGGAGGTCACCCGTGCGCTGGACGCCGAGAACGCTGCGAAGCAGACCGCCCAGCACGCCAGCGAGAAGACAGCCGCGCTTGAAAAGGCGCTCGAGGCAGCGAGACAGGAGACGGCACGGACGCAAGAGGCATTGCAGGTCGCCGAGCACAAGTGGAAGCAGCAGCAGCAGCAGGTAGGGGACGAGCAGACGGGCATCGCCGTTCAGCAGGTACAGCAACAGCTTCTTCAGCAGGAGAACGCAGACAAAACCCAAGAGCTGGAGCGCCTGCGGGGCAAGATGGTGCAGGCGCTGCGACAGACAACCGACAACCACGCCGCACACCTCCGCATCGTCGAGGAGCGCCATCGCATGGTGGTGGACGACCTGCGTAGCGTGAACCGCACCCAGGAGCTGGAGATGCTGAAGTTGCGTGCGCAGCTCTCGCGGTGGGATCCTTCGAACCCGTCAAACATGAGCCTCTCCGCCGGTCACCACAACGGCAGCAGCGGCTCCCTAAGGATGCAGAGCACATCGGAGCTGCTGGATGCGCAGACGCGACAGGCGCGTGAGATGGAGGTGAAGCGGCTCTACGGCGAAGTGTCGGCTCTGCAGCTGCAGCGCGACGATGCACTGCGACAGTATGAGCAGCTGACCTCTCGTTTGCAGCGCGACAAAGACCAGCAGCTGCAGGAGGCTCAGCGGCAACTGCAGAGCGTGCAGCGCACGTTAGCGGATATGCGGGTGCGGTGTGACGAGCTAGAGGAGACCAAAAGCACGCAGGAGACCTCCCTGCGCCAAGTCCGTGAGGAGCTGCGGCGTGTACAGCAGGAAGCCCAACAAACGCGACTGAGTCTGGACAGCCAAACACGGAAGTTGGCGACGGCGCAGCAGCAGCTGGCAGACGCCGCAGACCGCGCCGCGGCTGCGGAGGAGGAAAAGAAAAGTGCCAGCCAGCGTGACGAGCAGCATGCCACGGAGGCCGCGGCGAGTGTTGCTCAGGCGCTGCAGGATGTTCAGGCCGCCAAGGAGCGTGCGTACGCGGAGTTGGAGGAGGTGCAGAGGCGGTATGAGCAGCTCCAGCACATGTACCAGCAAGTCCAGGAGCAGCTGCGAGAGCGGCAGCAGTCGCTGGAGAAGAAGGAGCGGGCGCGCAGCATCTTGGAGCTGCAGATGGGTCGTTTAGAGGAGGGCTTAGAGACACACAAGCGGCGCCTTGTAGAGTGTGACCATCGCATCCGCCAGCTGGAGGCGCAACTTGGCGAGGCGCGGCAGCAACAGCGCAGCTCGTGCTTGTCATTGGAGCAGTTCAAAATTCAAAACATGCAGTTGACGCGAGCACGAGATCAGTTAGCGGAGATGCTCCAAGCCAGGTCCTTTTAAACGCACGTGGTGGAGAGGTTTCAGAGAGAGAGGCGAGAGAGCCTTAGCGTCCCTGTTGAATCCGCGCAACACTTACCTCTTTCTTCCCTCTTTCCCTCCTCCACCTGTGGTGTCAACACCCGACAAGAAAAAAGAAAATAGAAGAAGATAGAGCTGACTTTAACGAAGTTGAAACTGGCTGCATTGGAGTCAAGTACCTAGACACACACACACACACACACACACACACACACACACACACACACATAGAGTGCTACATGTTTTTTTTCTTTCACGAACATCAACCAAAAATGCGAAAGAAAGAAGAACCACAGCGCGTTGGCTGCTCAAGTGCCAGTGAGACTGCTGAGGAGACAAAAAACAGCAACAACAACAAAACACAGCTACGGTCAAACATTGTTGAGACAAAGGCACTAGGCTTACGAAGCCGTTGCTTGCAGTGACGTTCGATGTAGCAACGCCACGTTCTTTGCTGGATGAAGTCCCTGTCAAATTCGCTGGTGAGAGATCCACGCTTGAATGACGTGTGCTATAATGACAACTCTGCAAAGAAGCAAAGAAAGATTTAGATCTAGCTTGTTGTTTCGACAATATATTTATTTAAAGAGGGGATTTGGCGGAGGGGTTCCACTGAGATCTCTTGTTGATGCCTGTGCGTGTTCTCTTCGAGATTCTGCTTTCTCGTGCTTTCTTTATTCACTTTCTTCAATCAAATGAGCGTACCTCATACCCACACACACTCCGTCGTGGATTCTTTTTTGCCCTGTGCAAAGGTTCCCTTATCTAATATTACCTACTCAAGAAACACACGTCACTACTCCAAAAAAAAAAAAGAAACATCATTCGCTGTACAAGCTCCATTGAACATGAATACATCTTCCGCTCCCTCCTCCTCCTCTGGTCCTCTAGCGTCGCCGAGCACATCCACCGCTTCTGCGTCAACAGCGCTAGCATCAACATCTGCAGCAACGCCAGCTGGTGGGCCAACGAGTGCCACAACGGCAGCCCCGTCCGCTTCGCCATCCGCGTCGCCGCCGCTTGCGCCGTACGTGCCGTGCTCCATCACCGCCCAGCAGTGGGACACCGTGGCGGTGTGGTCGTGGGACGTGCAAACAAAGGTATGTGCCATCTGCAAAGGCAGTCTGGCTGATCAGTGCATCAGCTGTCAGGCTCGCGGTCCGCAGGCACCAGTGCTACCCCACATACGAGCAGTCTCACCATCAGCAGCACAAGGAGGCACAGGTGGTGGTGTTGTTGGAGCAGGCGGCAGTGGTAGTGGCGGTGCTACCGGAGCTGCAGCGCGGGGCTCCGCTCAGACAGGAACAGCGGCTGCTGCTGCTGCGGCGACGGCGCAGTCAAACACAAGTGCTGCAGCGCCGTCCACGCGTCGAGCTGCCGGTGCACCATCAGCGACTGCCACGCCGACGACCACCGCAGCGATGCACTCCACCCCCGCCACGCTGGCGGACTTGAACGATAAGTGCTGCATTGGCTGGGGCACCTGCGGGCACGTCTTCCACTACCACTGCGTGTCGCGCTGGCTGCAGATGCGCTCCATGTGCCCGGTGTGTGGGCGGCCGTGGCAGCTGCACAAGATCACCTCTAACGAGTGAGCTGTCAACGGAGGATTCCAGCGGCGAAGTGGTCTCGTAATATATATATATATATATATATACATACTCAAGTTTCGAAGAGGCACAAACCTTCTACTCATCTCTCTTTGTGTTTGTGTTGCAAAGGTTCGCTCTTGTGCCTCTTCTCAAATCTTCTTGTGGCCGCCACAGCGTTGCGCCAGAGCGAGGGTTCTTGTGGCTGCTTCACTTCCCCTGTCGGTACTTGTTAGCAGCGCGGTCGCTCCTCCTCGCCTTTCTTCTCCCAAGAGCCCAGGTGCTTTTACTTCAGCGAAGCTGTGGAAGACAACATCCAACAAATTCGGGAAAAAAATTAAGGAGCATCAGCAGAACTATAGAAAGCGGAAGACAATAACAATGATAAAACTTAATATACGTCAATTTGTATTTGAGTGGCAGGTCAATTTTCCTCTCTCTACGTCACAGAATGGCGCATGCCGTATTCTCAGAACAGGAGTCATCGAGATCATCGTTATGAAGAGAGGGTATCAAGGGTTGCCTGAAGAACACACACACACACACACACATGCATATGTATGCTGAGATATAAAGCTATCATCTTTCAACCTTTTCTTTTCTTCATCTCGATCGTGTGCTATTTCTCTCTCTCTGTCTCTTCGATTTGTACTCTTCAGGTTTCAAATCACTGCTGCTCTTACACACCTCTATTTTGCTGTTTACTCCCTTGAGAAGAGACGCATTGATTGTGCACTCGCATTCTGCATTTGAGCTTCACAGGGTTCTCTATTTGTGCCTCTGCGTGTGTGCGCCTGTACACCAACCGTGGAGAAGAAACATCCGACTTATCGCACCTTCACAGTTCACCACGCCAAACACCCACCACCACAACTACAAAGCAACAGCGTTGTGTGTGGGCATCTGCAATGTCTCAGCCAACCACATCGGGCGGTGTGGACGACATCATTCCAATTGAAACCAAGTACATGTACGTCACCGCCGTTGGTGTGCCGCGGGAGAAGAGTCTGATGAAAGACTGTTGCACCATTTGCAAAGAGCTGCTGGGCTGCCCCTGTGTCAAGTGCACGTCCACACTGGACAAGTGCCCTGTGGTCTTTGGAGTCTGTAGTCACGCCTTCCACCAGCACTGCTCCGACCCGTGGGTGCAGCAGCACAACACGTGTGCAAGTTGCGGAGCGAAGTGGCAACAAGAGCGCAGCATTCAGCTGAACTAGCGGCGACGATGACGACAACAGTTTCCCTCTCCTTTGTGCATGTCTGCTGCTTCTGGCAGTGCTCATGCTGCATTTTTTTCAATTCCTTTTTTCCGTGCGGCTTGGCTTACCCACCCCGTAACGTTTGTGGAAAAGTCCCTCTTTTTGTTCCTTTGCTGCGCATTGAGGCTGGTAAAGATATGTTCTACGATTTTTTCCACCTCTCCATGATTCACCTCTGGCGTGTCAACTAGCGCATACAAGAACACTGTGCATGTCTTTGGATTAGTACTTCAACGACTAAGCGGGAAATAAACCAAAAAAAAAATAAAAAACAGAGGATTTCAATATCAGAAAAAGAAGAAGAGACTGTCTATGCCCGCTCGCTTCACGGTGATGCACTCTGATAAAACACGCTAATATATATATACTGCGTTGCAGCAGGGCCCTAGTAATTTTCTCTATCTGGGCAAAGGAAAACAGGTTTCCTTGTGTATCTGCCCTATTCACCAAAGCTGCCCTCGCGCGAGGCGCGAAATGGACACACTCTTCTTGTTGCTACCGCTGAGGATCCTCTTCTTCACTCCTAAGATTGTCTACTCTACACCCTTCCTCGATCCCTCCGAGTCAGTGCCACTTTATTTATCTTATGAGCTTGTTGAACTTAAAAAGAAAAAAAAAATAGAATAGCGTTGAACAAAGCAAGAGTGAAGCAAGGAACTCACTCACACGGACAATATTCGTTTGTCAATTGCGGCAGATCAGTGCGCACCGTCTTTTCCTTTTATCTCCTTGAGACTTGCACAAGGTCTGTACATCATCATTTTTCACCTGTGAGACTGTGTGCGCTCAACTACCAGCCAGTGCAATAATAATAATTAAAGAACCCACAATCGCCCCCTTTAGTAATAATATTTACACGTTTTCTCACTTACAACTGCGATGCAGCGGGCTGAGAATGCGACTCCCATCGTCGCCACAGCGGGTCTGCTCCTTGAGACCTCCGTGGGGTCGCTCACCATCGACATCCTCGGCGCCGACTGCCCAGCTCTCTCCTCCAACTTCCTGAGTCTGTGCCGTGCGGGGTTTTGGCATGGCGCTGTGGCGACTGAGGTCATCCCTGAGGTAGCCATTTTCTTCTCCCTATCCGCGGACCCGACCTACGACGACTTTCTCCGCAAGGCCCTCGAGCACCGCCGCACATCTGCATCAGCGCAGCACTCCGTGTGCAACTTTTGGTCGTTGCTGCCTGCACAGGAGGCAGCAGGAATAGACAGCGACCCAACATCCGCCTTAGCCGTGCGCCACGCCCTCATCGATGCTGCGCTGGCATCTGCCTCCTCATCCGACGTGATCGACCAGCAAGCCAGGGCTCTTCAGCAGGCGATGGAGCACGATATTCGCCAGTGCAAGCGGCGTCGGTGTGTGGGGCTGTCGCTTCCCGACGCCACGGAGAGAAGCAGCGGCAACCGTGGTAGCGGTGAGTATCGGCCTGTCTTCGCTCCTGCCTCTGCGGGCGGTGTTCCTTCCCCTTGCACCGTATGTCGTGCGGGCAGCCTGCTGGTCGACGTGACCGCCCCCACGCTGCGCTTTGGGCTGACGCTATCTAACCGCACCATGGATTTTTTGGATAGACAATACATTACGATCGGGCTGGTCAGAGAGGGCGAGGCGGTATTGCGGCGCATGCAGCGTGCCCCTACGCGAGATAGGTCGGCAGACACGACGGTAGCGGCTCCACGTGCGGCACAGCACGAGGACAGTGTTGCGGGCCGACCAGCATCGGCGTGGCCGCAGCCCGTACGGATGCTGCGTGTGAAGCGCGCGATGGTGCTCCCCACGGCAGGCACGGAGAAGTTTGTCGCCACTGCGCCGCCGGCGCGGTCGGGGCTCTTTGCGCTGGGGGATGTGGGCAGTGCAGCCGATGCGCAACGGCAGCGGCAACGCGTGGGTTTAGCGTTACACCAGGCGGGGTGCTTTACATGGTGGGCGTCTGCTGCCGCGGTGCGTGCGGCGCATCACCAGCTCGTTGAGTTAGTTCAGGCATGCATGAAGGCGAAGGGCTACGCAGGTTTTCCAAAGCGTCCCAATACGGTGGCGGAAGCGACGATGTTGATGCATGGCGCAAGCGCTCCGTTGGCAGCGCAGGAGTGTAGCTCGCTTCAGCCCTTCATTGTTCTCCGAGATGCTCCCTCTGCGCCGTTGGACTCTCTTACAACGTCTAAGCCCACATCTATGGCAGACACGCCTGAGCTAACCTACAACGCGCATTACACAGGTGCCTTTCTCAGCTCCGAAGATGAGGATGACGTCTACGAAGCGAGTGGTGGTCCATTGGGTGGCACAGGGCCGTCCTCAGCACATGCGCTTTCGTACTCGGCCAAGCAGATCGAGGAGCGGCGGAAGCTCTTCATGCAGCAGCACCAGGAGAAAGCCAACGAGACACTCTCGCTGATGCTGAACGTGCTCAACGGGGTGGCAGACATCCGCGGCGACCTCAAGCCACCGGAAAACGTGCTCTTTGTGTGCAAACTCAACCCAGTCACCACGGGCGAAGGTCTTGCCCTCTGCTTTGCGCAGTTCGGCCGCGTCGTGTCTGCGGAGGTTGTTCAGGACACCAAGACGAAGCAGTCTCTCTGCTACGGCTTCGTGGAGTTCGAGTCGGTGGAGGCGTGCTTTCGCGCCTTCCAGAAAATGGACCGCGCGCTCATCGACGACTGCCGCATCCACGTTGACTTTTCGCAGTCCGTGTCGAAGTTGTGGGCGCAGAGGCAGCGTGAGATGCGCAAGCGTGACCGACCAAGCTGACCAGCACAAGCTCATCGAATGAAATAAAGCAAACACACACTACATATATATACATATACAAGAAGGACGACATACTAACAAAATTAAACCTCAAAGGAAACGCTGCAGATGTATCTCTCTGAGGTTGTGGGCATCTGAAACAAACGAAACAAGAATGCTTTTCTTCTTGTTCTCATCGAGGGCTTTTCGACTGATGTTTGCCGCGACGTGCTCACGAGGTACGCAGGGACACAAAGCGGCCAAAATTTGCATCAAGCGAGCTCTCCATCGCACCTCACAGATGCCAGGTGAATAGGACTGCGAGTTGCTTGCAGTACGATCGACTTTGATTGAATGTAGCCTTCTGATTCTAAGAAACTTGACTGCATTGCTTTTTTCCGCTCTCCTGTACTTAATCCTCTTTCTTGTTAAGAACATGCTCCTCCTTCTTATTCCTTCATGAACCAGTGAGCACTCGCCTAATTAGAATGGCAGTCGTATGACACGCGAACGGCCCGCATGACACTCAAATACTGACTAATGTAGTCTTGCGCGCGCGTTCGCATAGTACTTCGCCATCTTCTTTCCCTTTGTCATTCACAAGTGTGACACAGAAGCAAACACACAAACACACACACACACACACATGACCGAAGCTTTCACCGAGATAACACCCTCCGTAGTGGCGGACAACCACGATGACGCGCTGCGCAAGGAGGTGCTGCGTCGCATGGAGGTGTACGTATTGGAGCTCCTGCACGAGGCACTGTCCCCTACCAGTGCTTTTGAAAACAGAAGAGACGACTCGAATTGTATTCGGGTAGCAACAGAACGACCAACGCCCTCGCGCGCGCCACCAGAGAACGGCGGGCCACAGAACCTAGTAGGCTCCGCTTCTGCAAACCACAAGCATCGACCCGCGGTGCCGCTGCGGACGTTGCGCACAATGTGGCGCCACTTCCTTCTCCTTCGACTTCTCTATGCCAACGTGCTGCAAGGCGCAGTGCAGACCCACCGCGACGTCTACTACCACCTCGTCCGCGAGATCCCGGCGCAGCTGGTGGTGAACCGCACTGTCCAGCAACTCGCGTGTGTACTGCGTGTGCCACGCCAGCTCATGGGTGTGACGGCGGGTGGGCGGGGCTTCATTGCGGGTGCGATCTGTTACCGTGGCATCAGCCTGGAGAGCCCCACCCTGGCACTGGAGGGCATGCCGCTGCCACTGCTGGAGGCGGACTTGGGCGTAACATGTGGAGATGACGTTGTCAGCTGCAACAGCGACGACAGCGATGATGCTGAGAAGGTGGAGGACAAGGAGGAGAGGGCAGAGTGGAATGCACTACATGGAGAGGGAGCCGGTGCGAGTTGTGACAGCGTTTGCAATGTCAGTGCATCGCTGCCGTTGTGGCGATCTCGTTCACCGCCTACAGACGCATCAGCAGCGCTGACGGTGCGCGTGCCACGCAGGGAAAGATCGGTTACCCCAGCTCCCTGCCATAATGGATTTCAGATCAACTCGAACGTGCGGTACATCTTGGTCGTGGAGAAGCACGCTGTGTTCGCGCATCTCCTCCGCGACGGTCTCCTGCGCCTCCTACCGTGTGTGGTGCTCACCGCGCAGGGATTCCCGACCCACGCGGCTCACCGCCTCCTCGCGAATCTGCACGCCGCGCTTCCTCGTGCAGCTGTCGTGGGCCTCGTTGACTACAACCCACACGGGTTGGCTATCGTGTCTGCCTACCGCTGGCCTTCCACCTCGGCGGTGACAACGACGGAGGCAACGACGGCTGTGCGGAAAGGCGCCATGCCAGAGAATCGCTTCTGTGCCATCCCCGCGTTGCGCTGGCTAGGTGTACGTGCAGCTCACGTGCGACGTGTGGAGGCTTTCGCACACGCGAGGATGGATGGTGGCGTGGACTGCCGTGAGAGCACTAGCGGTAGCAGCGGTCAAACGTCCGTCAAGGCAGCGCCACCGCGAGGTCCCACTGACACGTGTGCCACCTCTGTTCGTCTGCACGCAGCTCCTGCCCACAGAGCTGCTTGTGCGCAGGCGACCGGCAATGCGGGCGTGGTAGCTGGCCATGTATCCCCTCAGCCATCTCCCTGCGCCGCGGATCAGATGATGTGCGCAGCGGGAACTACGTCTGCACGCGGGGATGGGGCGACTGGGCTGCCTTCGACGGTTCCTGCTGGGTCAGACACAGCGGGAAGTCTGCGACTCCCATGGCAACCTTTCTCTTCGCGTGACATCGTCGTCCTGGACAACTTGGTGGTGGAACTGGAGGCAAGGGCACGCAGCACCATCACGGAAAGCGCAGCTCCATCTGCCCCTGTCACGTTAAATCGAAAAGGGAGGCCGCAAGCAACGCATTGTGGTGAGAGAGCTCCACGGTTAAGTGGTATTGTAGCTGCAGCGGCATTTAGCGAAGAACCAATGCACCCTCTATCTTCCCAACACGTGTCAGAATCTTCAGACCTTGCTTCTGTGCGGGCGTGGCTGCTGGAGGCGAAGGCGATGCGTCGCGGTGCGGTAAAGTGCGAAATGGAGGTGCTCTACACACAACCCTTTGCCTCTCTTTTCAATGGCGCTGTGCCGTGGTCAGCACCAAGGCCAATTTCGCGGATTTCTTCCAGCGCACAGTCTCACGCGGGCAGCGAAAGTGCTTTGCCGCACGTGGCAGAGCCTTTGCCGGCAGCAACGTCAACATCGGGCTTTGCGATGTGGGTTTCACAACAGCTGCTGAGAGGCCGTTACATATGAGTCCAGGAAAGAGTTCAGCTCTTTTAAAAGGACGTGCATTTGAGATAATATTTTTTTATTATTACTAATGTGATGTTGCTTCCCGTATATGTTTATTCTTTTTTTAAAAAAGAATTCTGCTGTGCTTTACCGAAGCCATCCAGCTGCTAATTTGTTTGCTCAGCTTTTACAAGCATCTCTCTCTCCAATAAAAAAAAAAAAAATACCCCACTTGTTTCAAACACAATTTGATAACTGGAGATAGTCATATCGAAAAAAAAAAAGAACAAAGAGGAAACGCACTCCGTTTTTTGTTTTGTTTTGCTGGTACTCCTGTCAGGCCTCCATAATAGGACGGACTTTCTTTCCTCAACGTTGTAGCACTCGGAGAGCACGTACTGGATTGCCTTCCCAACCCTCAGCTTTTGCCACAGCTTTCTACATCTTTAGCCCTCCCTGCATTGCCTTTGCAACTCCACCTCTTTTCTATCCATTTTTGGTCTCATTTCTTTGATTGAATTGAACGTTCTGTAACTGGAACAGCAGAGAAATTATACAAAGCATACGAGGCGCAACGGGAATTCCGCTGAGGGGAAGAGAAAAAAATAGTTGTGCATGTATTTCACACCCCATCTAGTCCAGTCTTCTTGTCTTTCCTGCTGAGGTCGGAGGCCCGCGCTTTCTTGTCCGTGGCTGCGAAAAACCATTCCGACACGTTGACACACCGCAGCAACACAAGCTGCGCGTAGAGCTAAGCGAAGAGCTTCCCTTCATAGACGCACACCATTTACGCTGGTCTAGCTGCGTTTGGAAAAAAAAAAAAAGGAGAAAAGAACAGGCATATTTTTCATCGCCGGCAGTCTTGATTAGATGCAGCAATGCCACACCCTGAAGAGTGCAAAGGGACTCGTCTGGTGAATGCCAACGAACAAGCGCTCGTGCAGGCAGTGCTACATGTCCTCTCACCACTGCTCATTCGTTTTGCGGATGCTGTGCACGGCGCCGCCCCCGTGTCTACCGATACGCTCTTCCGCACGTCAACAAGCGACAGTACGGCACAAACATCAGCAGTATTGGGCCCTTGCACGTTACCAAACGAGCTGCGGGATACCACGTCGCCGCAATCTTCAACGTCCTTCTCACTACCCTCAGCGAGAGCTCACGTCTCCGTCTGTGCTCCCACCTTGGGGGAGTCACCTGCGCAAACCTCAACGCCGTCTTCCGGTACGTCTTCGCCCTCCTCACTCGATAAAACACGCGTCTTTTCTTTTAATGACAGCCCTACTGAGGACACGCAGCACAGCACTGCGCCTTCTGTGGCCTTGACCGCGTCTCCACAGGTGACGGCGTTGGGCGACGCTTCCATCGCTTCACTCACTCTTGTCGGATCACAGCAGGAGGCGAAAGGCTGTGGACAACTCAAGAGAATATACACAACAACGCCATCGCCTCGGGAACCTCTGAATATAGTTAGGATTGTACGAGCGGTGAATAAGAGCGAAGATAGCAACGAAGCAGCCGATACCGAAGTGGAGGAGAAAGCAAACACCAGCGGCTTCTTCTTCACGCTTCCAAACGTTCTCCTGTGGGAGGCGGTGGCAGCGCTTGCGGAGGCCACGCTAGTGGACGGCTCGTGCTTCTGTTGGCTTCGGGCAGCAACGTGCGGGGTCGATGGTGTAGCATCCGTAAACAGCGATGATGGGGGCGGGCACAAAGGCGGCACCCGCACCAGAAGCAGCAGCAGCAATGCCACATCGAAACAGAAGAGGAAGAGGAAGCGGGAGGAAACGGCGGAGAGTACGTTGACGTTGCCGGGTGCGCGAGAGGGTGCAGAAGCCAACAGTGCAGCGCACCTATTGGCAAATGTGCTGTTTCAACTGCACCACTATGCAAAGGAGGAGCTGCACACGTACATCGCTGCCAAGGCAACTGCCGCACGAGAGATGGGGTCAGGAGAGCCGCTGATGGCGGAGGCGAATGCTGAGAGACTCTTTCCCGCATTGGCTGCTGCGTTGGTCCGGGCAGTGGCACTGCGTACGGCGCGAATGCTCAGTCCTCTCATGTGCGAAGAAGGGACAGAACACTCGGAGGATAGGGGTTGCCTATCTACCGTGCCCCTCGCCCGTCCATCGCGGACATTGGAAGGGGCAGACGAGGCGAATTCCACGGTGACTTTTCGAGCGGTTCAAGCGGAGTTGAAGGAGCATCGCCGCCAGTCGCAAGCGCCACGCCACCTGCACGCCGATCTATCACACACAAGGAAGTGCGCATCGACTACACAGGGAAAGCGGAGAGAGGTGCGGTCGCCGGCCTTAACGTTGTCTCTGTCTCCTGATGAAGCAGCTCCACCGTCGCCGTCGCTGTTACCGCGATTGTCAACACGTATGGCGTCGGCACAGGAACTGGACGAGAGCTCCTTTGTGCTTTGCCTTCCACATACTGCACTCCCCGCTTCCCAGCGCTCGCCCCGTCTGAGGGCCGGCGATGGTGCGGCGCCACTGGTGCAGGAAGGGGCTTCTGTTCTGATGGAGAGCGCAGAGGGCTCCATGCTGGTCCTCTCCTCTGTGTTGTCCGATGGTATCCAGGGCGGTGCCTTACACCAACAGCCACCGCCGGAAGCATCACAGGCATCCCGTGCTGTTCCTTTACAAAACAGCGAGAAGGAGCTGCTCTCTTATCAACTACTGTTGTCCTGGTGCATTGGCCTTCAACAACTTGCCACCACCATGACAGTAGCCGGGGTGAAGGGCAGCAAGGCGGAGCAAGCAGCGTCGGGTCTTTGGCTGTCTGACTACACAGCGTCTGCCGCGCGACTCTATCACTACCTGCGCGATTGCGCCGTGTACCCGCACATGGAGCACGTGACACGATACACCGTTGGGAAAGATCAGTCGATGCTGGCACCGTCTCACAGCTTCGCAACGACTGCAGAGGCGGACGGGATAAGCGAGCAAGACGACAAGCTTCTTATGGAGGAAGACGATCACATGACGAGCCGCAAGCTGCCTTGGACCACTGCCCTTTGGAGTCTACGTCCCTGCAGCGAGTTGCAGAATCTTACTGACACAGTGAGTGTAGAGAGAGAACACGATCTTCAGCCATCAGCAGTGCCCCATCCTACGCTGTATACTGCACCGATGAGGCGGCGAAGACGTGATGGCGAGGCCACTGCGGTGGCGATGCGGGCCAAGGCGGATGTGCCGCAGCCTGTTGCAAGTGGTGGTGCGGTCATGCCCAGTGTAGAGTGGGTGCGTCTCGCAAAAGATCCACAGAGCAGAGATGACGATGTGAGTGCTCCTCTTTTGGCTGTGGGTACGACAGGTTCCACAACCTCAGTGTTTCAGCATCTTATCCCGCCTCCCACCGCAACACGGTCAACATCAACAAGTCCATGTGTCAGGCTTCCAACAGAGAACGTTACGGAGGTGCTCAACGAGGTGGGTGCGGTGCTGGCCTGCATTGATGCGGTGTGCTCCAGCCGCACGCTGCTGGACGCCTCATCGTGGCGCTACGGCCGCAACCGCTTCAATATTGCCGTAGCTTCCATCGTCTCCGTGGCCTCAACGGCAGCAAATGGGTCTCACGCGAGCCCATCCATCGCTTCCGCACCCACGGAGGAGGAGAAGGCACCAACGGCGGCGGTTCACAAAGTCAACGGGGCTGGCAACGAACCCCGCGCTTCGGACGGTGATGTTATCGCCTTCGGGTTGTACCACTACGAGTCAGGTTTGCTGCACGTCGCTGACGGCGCAACGTACGCACTGGAGCTCGAATAGGTGGAAGAGAAACGTCTATACAGAGCAACACAAGAAACAGAGCGTATGTACCATCCTTCCGCTTCACCGCTTTTGCGCCATCTCAGACCGCTTAAATTTTTAATGACCTGCTTCTCGTTGATGTGTGCTCTATGGAGAAGCGAGATAGTGCCGATGAGGCACTCCGTGCACGTTAGTAACCTACAAGAACCCTTCTTTTCCATATCAAACAGCACTTCCACCAACATGGCGGATGCACAGTGCCTACTCCATCACACTCACTCGTGTGGCTTTTGAGCGTTGTCCTCCTCTTTACACCGCCGCTCATCGCGTCCTTTTACTTCCGTCCCTCTTCACTCTTCTCTTTTCGTATTCACCTGCCTTTGTTCTCTCCTCCCCTCGCCGCCACACATCTCCTTCCCCCTTCGCAGCTCACCGCACACTCACACAAACACACAACCCCACTCCCACCCCGCCCACCACCATGTCCCGCACCAAGGAGACCGCCCGCGCGAAGCGCAGCATCACGTCGAAGAAGAGCAAGAAGGCGCCGCGCGCTGCGTCCGGCGTGAAGAAGGCGCAGCGCCGCTGGCGTCCGGGCACGTGCGCGATCCGCGAGATCCGCAAGTTCCAGAAGAGCACGGACCTGCTGATCCAGCGCGCGCCGTTCCAGCGCCTTGTGCGCGAGGTGTCGAGCGCGCAGAAGGAGGGCCTGCGCTTCCAGAGCAGCGCGATCATGGCAATTCAGGAGGCGACGGAGTCGTACATCGTGTCTGTGCTTGCGGACACGAACCTTGCCTGCATCCACGCGAAGCGCGTGACGATCCAGCCCAAGGATGTGCAGCTGGCGATGCGCCTGCGCGGTGAGCGCCACTAGGCTGCTGAGCGAGCCGGCCAGCCCGACTGCGTGGCCACACACACACAGACCCACAGTCACACACATGTGTGTGTAGGCGCGTAGGGTACCCGCTGCCACGTGCGCAAAGGCACTCACGCGCCGCATGATAGATGCTCTTTTATTTCCTTTTCCGTCGTGGAGCCTGACTCCTCGCTTTGTTTCGTTCATACACCATACACGCTGCGCTGCAGCAGAGAGAGAAAACAGAGGAAAAAAAGCCAGCGCTTATGTTTGCTGAGATTGATGTGGTGCGGCAGTGCGCTGCGCTATGATTCACTGGGTGAGCCACGCAGCCACGCTTTTCATAACCACCGTGAGCGTGCACTGAGGCTGCGTGCGCTGCGTGCGTGCTGTGCGAGTGCACTGGTGGACTGGTGGATTGGGTGGTGAGCGATGCCCGGTGGCCGCCGCCTGGTCGATGCGCTATCATGTCCTGCGTCTTGCGCTCGCCTTTGTCTTTCCTACTGTTCTCCTTTTTCTGTAACCCGGTACATTACTTTTCTGCTCCGTCTCCTTCCGCACTACTGCTGCTTTGCTTTCTCACAGCTCACCGCACACTCACACAAACACACAATCC